>JAGKTI010012322.1:10700-24820 GCA_018397915.1 Birgus latro | reverse complement strand
AAAGTGTTCTATATAAGGAATTACTGTACTGCAATAGCCTTGCCATAATTATGTGTTCATTGGTGATATCTGTCAATGAATATCTCATTTCAGTAGTGTATCTTACTCATACTCAACATCCTGCCCCTCACTATCTTGTGTTTCTGACTAGCTCTCTATATAAGTGGCATTTCTTGCTCATACTTGACATCCTGTCCTTCATTACCTCTAAAGTGCAATAAGAAGAACAGGAAGGTCATACACTGTACTAGACATTCATATGTACTATTATGACAACAATGGAAGTCTTTGTTATATGTTGCTTTAGATTCTTTTTTGCTTTTGTGTGGACAGTAATCACCGAAAAACTACCTATTCAAGCTCCAATGCTTCCTAAGCTGAGCTGCCCGTTTCCTACAATTTACATTCCCAAATGATTGGAAAGATTTGTGATAAGCTGGAAAACATCTCTGAAAAATAACAAGGACTATGTGCACAGTGGATTACACAGGAAACCAAACAGCAACACATCTACTAGTTCTTTAAAGGGTGCTTAGTATAGGGTGTGTAAAGCAGCACATGTGTGGTGCATGGAAGGATGCTGTTAAGAATGAAAGGATATAAGGAAGAATGTTGCCCTTATCTTTAAAAGGACCAACAGCCATATTCTGAAACTGAGAAGTCTCAGGTTTCTATACACCTCTAACTTCTATCATTTAAATACAAGTTCTAACCTTTGCCACGGCACAGATCTCACATGAGGCACAATGAAGGTTTGCACCCGGCCAAGCTGCATGCCTCATATTTGGTACAAGTTCCATGGGTTATAAAACATGACTCTTGGGGGGAGAGGGGAAATACCTTACAAAGAATCTGCACAGCAGGGGGTTAATAATGAAGTGTTAGATGTGGTTAGCTTGCATGCTGTATTCAGCAGTAAGGCAAAGAAGGAAAACACACTACTATCATCAAGGGTTTCATAAAGACTGTCATACAATTGGGACTTGCTTATACTTCCACAAATTATATATGTGGATATCCCAACCTATCAAACTTAACCTAAATGTAAAATGCTGTATCTATGACCTAACTCTACGGAAATCAATGAAAGGATAAAATCCACGAGCATTATGTGATGTAAAGAGAAAGTGACATATGAGCATGGCCCACTTTACTGGGCTTGCTTTCAACAGTCCTCCTACTCTTGAGATTTCTTTCCCTTTCTTTTTGGATCCTAACTGATCCCACCTGTAAGGGCAAATGATGGATGGAAGTACAGTAAATACAGATAAGAATAAAGTGATGGTTATTCACAGGCAGGGTGATCCCAGTGTTCTGGCGAATTGAAAGAAATTTCAATAGGCAAATGAGTACTGTACCAACACCATCATTATCAAGATTCTTATTCCCACCTAAAGATAGGGTGAGGCAAAATCCAGAAACAATGAGAATGAAAATGACAGAATTATAAACAGCATGCTCAGTGAAACTGGCCACAATATGGAAATAATTTACACCTCATTTGATTCTTCAAAGTCTTGGCTCTACTGTACAAGCAGCCTATAAACAGAAATGCCTAGACAATAATATGATGATCAATATTTTTCACTCGACTCTAAACAAGCACTTCTGATCCTCTTTCAGCATATGCATTACAAGAGTGGACATCAATATTGATCATACTCTGTAAAAGCTTTAGATAACAAGGAAGTTCATTGCCATTTGCAACCAGAAGTGTGTCAACAATGAAGAACCTTCTATTGAGGTAGGCACAGCCTGCAAATGAATAATGATACATCTCTGGGTGGGGTTTATCTCACCTTCGAAAAGTATAAACAGTAAATAGTATGAACAGTGCAACAGTTTTAAACATAAAAGTCCCCCCCCCAAGACACGTAGCCTACAGAACAACCATATAGCCGACAGAACACTTAGACAACCGAAATGATGCAGGGTTATAGAGCTGCTACAGTACTAACAGTACTGAAGGAAATCTACCACTGACAGACACAGCTGTATAACAATACAAATGAATGCCAGCAACAAAATTCTTTATCACTCATACTGGGACCACAAATGTAACACTGTACATCAAAGCTGTATAACTTACCTTTGAGAATATCAAGGCAAATTCTTCCTAGTTTATCTATGTTGGGATGATAAATTTTAGTCATGAACCTGGGGAAGGAGGAAAATTACATTAACAAAACAATAAAACCCAGGAACAAAGTTGTTATTTTACGACATAGACGAGACAGGGGGAGGGATCCATAACAGTACCAAGGCAAGATAGCTATTGAGTGGAAAATTACCCTTCTTTGCATTAAAAAAGTTAATTACCAGATTCACAAGGTATGGCTGGAAATGCAAGAATTAACAAAAAGCAATATAAATTAGTGATGGGACGATAAGCAATCAATACAAAGGCAATGAGAGTCCTATTAATATATCATAAAGTAGACCGACATTAGCAGAGTACAATTATAGAAAACAGATGAGCTATATAATGATGGTGAAATCAAAAAGACTAAGTGTCAAGACTGAAGATACAGTATATGAAACTGCAAAACATGACAGGGTAAAATCAGAACAGCAGAGCAGACTGTGAATCAGCAAAAGCTATAACATCGACTTCATCCTGACACTTATTTTTTCCACTTCAAGATGGGCTGAGGTACCAACCAGAAACGGAATGAGAATGCATGAAAATGTGACAACAATCAATTGTGTGCCCTATAAAACGAGCCAAACAATCATTCAAGTCCCTGGTATACTGGCTCCACAAGCACAAATAAAGCTAACCCCATCATGTGCTTTACTATATGTACTGTATCTCCTGTCAGTTCATTCCAAGTTCTATATCTCACTTCCTCACAGTTATTGACCATACCCATCCTCATTCTTCTTTGCTCGTCATGCCTCCTGCCACCATTAAATTCACTTGCATAATCCTGTTTCATTCACTTATTTACATCCATTCTCTCTACATGAACATACTATCTAAGCACACTGTGATCTGTCTTTCAGCATTCATCCTTACTCCACACCTTTTCCAAATGATCATGCTTTTTATCCCATCCAATCTATGCACTGCTGCTGGAAAGGGAAGCCTTCCAATGGACCAACATAACCCAGAAGCAGTGCTGTCCCATCCAAATATTCAACTCCTTTCCTATCTCCCAAAAGGAGGCTGATGGACTGCAAAAGGGCAAGTCCAGTATGCACACCAATGGGTTTACATTAGATAACTCTATGGAGCAAAACTCCATTTCTTTGTAATCCACACATTCCACAGCAGTCCAATATCCACTGCTCACACTCTTGACCTTTCATACTTATACTATAATATTGTCTCACCCATACATTAACGCAAACACTAATACAGTACACCTCCATGTAATTACTTGCAGTATCTATACCTCTGCTTTGTATCTAAGCTTTCACAGCACCAGTCATCTTTCTTCCCAGAATATTTGGCTCTTCACTTCCTTTGCACATTTACCTCTCTCTTCACTTACAAATTATGTACGTTCCACTTACATTAGCTTAATGATAAAGATGGCATTACATATAACAATCTGGGTGGTAAACCAAATGGCAACAAACTATTACAGTATGCATTCTGGAGAATCAACCCCAAGTCCAATAATGTTGCTAAATTTTCTTGCTACAACTAAGCAATTTCATTCAGCCTAAAAAAATGTCTCACAGTGATGTTAGGAAGTATCAATGACAAGAGGCTGGTTGTGCTGAATGCAGTCAAATCAGATGTAGTTGCAGAACAATCAATGTTTGGAAGTTTTATTCCACACTAAAATGCCTCTATGAGCAAAGTAAGCAAATACAGTAAACCATCATTATCATCTAATCCTGTGTTGCCCCATGAGGAGCATAGGGGCCTGGGTCTAGGCAAGCTGATCCTGACATTTAAGATGAGAGTTACCAGCCTCACTCAACCCAGAGTGGCATTACATGAGCAATAAACCCCTACTACCTCTTGAATATAAACCTACACATGCTCAATCCAGTTGAAGGGCTTTAATTACCCGCAAATCCACCAGGCACCATAGTTTGGTCATATGGTTACCACCCAGCATAGTAAATGATTTCCTGGTGTACAGGAAACCATTTGGCTTGTCACTCAGTGTAGAGTCACTCACAGGCAGAAGGATGAGGAAAGAATGAGGGAAAGAAAGACAGAAGATGATGGAAGGAAAGAAGGATGGAAGAGGGGACAGGGCAGACACCTGAGAGCAGCACTACATCGAGTGAGTGGATGCCAAGCGCCCCCACCTACCAAAATTGAACTACTGTACTTGCATTAAAACGTATAATTCTGTCAGTTATTCACCGAACAATATTTATTACAAATTGAAACTGAGAATGTTGGTCCTCCCAAATGAACACTGGCTATATTGTCAGCCTTTCCCTAAATTAGTCTGATATACTACAGGTTTACTGTAGCTTTGTTGATCTTGGTTACAATTCAAAACTAGCTCCTCAACTACGAGGAATGTGGATTATCATTAATTTCAAGAAGATTGTTTCTTGGACACACCCAAATCAACCAGTTAAAATAAAAAGGACTAACAGAGACTATACTGTATTCATTCATCATTAACTAATGCACTGAAATCCATCAACTTCTATCTAAACCTGAGTTGTACAATACTATACAACAAACCACTTAGCATAATATGGAAGCCTGTTAAAAGCACTTATCATCATACATTTGTAAATGCTTGTTAAAGTGAGGCAATTATAACTACCCTAATAATTTGTAAAGTAAAATTTCAACAAGAATATGAAAATAACAATACACTTGGTATTCATCCACTTTTGATCAAACTCAAATGAAGCTACAAGGTAATGTTTACCTCAAATTAAGGAAGGGAATGCAGACAAATTTAGGACTGACTTACCTGACTTTAGGAGCACTCATTGGATACTCTTCTGGTAGAAAGAGTTCTAATTTAAACACACCACCTTCAAATGGAGAGCCTTCTGGACCTGGAAATATGAAAGATTCTTACTGCACTTTAACTTGCATTTGTGTGTACATGTGTAGCCTATACGTATGTATGTATGTTCAAACTTGCCTGCTTACTAGCCTGCCCATACCTATCCACCCACCTCACAGATATATCTGATATTTTTGTCTCCCATATACTGTAAAACCTCACTAGAACGGACTAATTGTGCCCAAGCCATTCTGAAAAAAGCGAAATTCTGATAAAAGTGACATATGGACTCTCTCCTGCTAAGATATTTTCATACATGCAAAGCGTTATGGCCACAATCCTTCTTCAGTCCACCATTTCCATCTAACTCGGGGCATTAACTCATTTGCCTCTTAACTTTTCTCAAATGCCATTATAAATAATATACTGCATAACACAGTACAATTTTTTTAAGGATTAGACTCAATAAAGGCCATATGTTTTCATACATGAAGTGTCAGAGCCACTATGCTGTTTCACCCCACCAGTTTCTTCTAACTAGTGGCAATATCCCTTTTGCCTCTTAGCTTTTCTAAAATGCCACTAAAAATAATTTGTTGCATAACACAGTATAATTTTAACAAGGTTCAGACTTGATAATGGCCATATGTAACACATAAAATAAGTTAGTTGCATTCATTAAAAGCATCATGGCCACCATCCTGCTTCACCTCCACCAGTTCCTTCTGACTTGTGGCAATATCTCATTTGCCTCTTATATTTTTCTCAAATTCCACTATAAACAATTTATTGCATTACACAGTAAAATTTAAGCAAGGGTTGGACACAATAAAACTCATAATAAAGTTTTCTCATAACCATTCTGACTCACTTGGCTCAACCTTCTCTACCCCACCACCTTGCCAGTTGTTTATCATCATTCAGCACCTGGTGATGGATCCTTCAGAGCAAATCCTTCAAAATCATTACCCATTACCTTCAGGGTCATCGTCAAGGAACAGTGAATCATTGTCCTGATTGTCTTCACTGGCAGGAGCAGAATCGTGGGCAGGAATTGGAGGTGTAGCTTCGACCTTGCGTGCTGTATGGCGTACTTAATGTTAAGCATTTTCCAAATACTAATTAAGGCGCTCCAGTCGGACTGAGCCGGTGAAGATTTATATCCAAGGGGTGGTTGGGGTTTCTGGCTCACGTAATGCCATTGAGGGATGAGTGAGGCTGGTCACTCTCATCTTAACTGTCAGGACCAAGTTGCCTAGCCCCGGGCTCCTACACTCCTCGTGGGGCAAAGTAGGATTGGATGATGGATGGATGGATAGGGTCTTTTGGAACTGAAGTGGTTAGACATGGCCTTCAACAACCCTTGTAACAACCAGAACTCCCCTAGCTGAATAAAATCATCCGCAGGTAGCTACCAAGGATGAAGTGCAGAGTAAGTCATCATACTAAGAGAGTTATGTTTAGTTTTTAAAAACTGATAGGAAGTTCCCTAAATCAAGACAAATATACATATTTCACAGTACCAATGTACATGCAAGAGATAACTGATGTTCCCAGTCCTTCATGTACGCAACAGGTCAACTACATACTATCTTCCTCTGCTTGTATTTCCCTCTGCCTATGTCCTCATCTTTTAACCCCTAGGCTGCTGAGAGCTCTGAGCTAAGTTATGTCCTGGTGCAGCTGTTTTCCATTAACATTCGTAAGAGCCTTCTGAGAGGTTTGTAGCAGTCTGTCGACCGGTCCTTCTCAGATGCTTGCAGCAGACAAGGGGTTAAATGCAATGTGCCCAGGCATCTTGAAACAAACGGATCTGGAATCTGACTTTTTTTTTTTTTTTTTTTAAAGGAGGGAACAATCGTACCAGCTTCTAGCCATTGTTTTCTTCTTCCTTACAGACTAATTTACATGATTACTGCCCATCATACCAAGAATAATACCTAATTTCATCATATCTCTACAGCAGCAGCCTTCATAATGTAGCTGGGTATTTAATTTCTTCCTGTCGAACTGCAGTGACTTTTCTCTTTTTCTTACTGAAGCAAATTCATTACATTTTAGATTTATCTATCCTTACCTGACATTAACAATGCATAGAATTGGGGCAAGCACCTTCAAACAAGAGCTTTATGCACTGGTAAAATCTCATGCTATTTCAAATACCAGTGTATGGTACGGTACTTGATTTGTATCTTCATACTTCTGTGGCTTTATAAATTTATGACAATTATGATATTTATGACATGATTTGAATCACTGTCTTGTCATTAATCATTTGTTTGTTTGTTTGTCTTCCCCTCAATCCTGGTAGGTTTACAGCTACGATGACATACTGTACTGAGTATCAATATGAAATAAAAATTAGTGTATACAATCCTTAAAATAATACCCTGATTGATTACTACTACACATACCTGCTACAACAACATGAAAGTATCGAGCATTTGTTTCGTCTGGGACAGCTGAGATGCCAGGAACAGGTTCGGCCATCAGCCGTTGAGTTTCCTGTAACAGCAACGTTATTACCATTTATTGTTAGAAAGAACTACAGGTAAAGAAAATGAGAGTACAGTCTCATATTATGGGTTTGGTCCAGAACATTCAGGAGGCAATCAGCCTTGGTGGAACTACATAAATGAAAAACTTCCAGTTGTTTCTAAGGATAAAAAGTACATGACTTTTAATCCAACAATTGCCTTAGACCACTAAACCATCAGACACAGCTACTACAGTGCTAGTACTGTACTAATAAAATATCAGTACCTGTATATGAAGCCACTATAGCATGCTGCTTATGGTACCTAAGTCTGTTCACCATGGTGTAATTAATTTTTCTCTAATCCAAATTCACACACACACACGTGTGTGTGTGTGTGTGTGTGACTTATTGAGAAACAGAGACGGGACCCCACAAGCGTAGCTCATTTCCTGTATATCACAATTAGGTAAATACACACACACACACACACACACACACACACACACACACACACACAAACACACACACATTAGTAAAGTTTAAAACTGATGTGGTATGGTGATGTAATTCAGTACAGATGGCTCTGCCAAACAATGTAATGGGAACCCCTTTTTCAAGAGAAAGAGAGAGAAATTTGTACTGTACAACACTGTGCAGTCTACAACAAACAGGATACAGTACAGTACATTATATGGCATTTTCCAGATATGTAAAGAATTCTGATATATGACAATAAAACTACAATACTGTATATGGCTAACCCTGTGATATTATCACAAACTTTCCTTTATGTGCACACTACACATTTATATCAACATGCAATCTGATGTTCTCATAAATATCTGTTACTAACTTGCTTATGTAAGCAGGTTTACTGATAAAAGTAGGCTAGGTATTGTAATTTCTACAGCCAGTAACCAACAAACTATTTTACCATTCAGTAACCAGGTTACATTTCCATGAATTTCAGATGAAGAAATATTTCATGCACAGTCTTTTTACCCTCCAAATTAACCATCCTACTCTCCAGTATAACAATAAGTTCTATGATACTGTAATTCTTTTCCCATATGTTTACTGTACCTCATCATCTTGCATTCCATTTTGCCATGACTAAACACACACACACACAAAATCTAGAACTATTAACTTCACCTCACCTCCCACATGTATAGCGTCATTCCATCATGAGGAATGTTACATTCAAAGACAAGTTATTGAACTACAATACTCTGTTATATTTGCAAAAGCATGCAATTTAAACAACTGGCTTTTGCAAGCTATAATACCAGCACTTCACACTGCATCATATCACAGTTGGATTGTTTATATGTTTTAATTTGGATGTTACAGTATACAGTACATGCTCGATTTAACGAAGAGCAATTTAGCAGAATGCTCAACGTGCCGGGGGGGGGGGCTGTAATCTAATGCTAGGTATAGTAGAAACAATTAAGCTAATGTTGCAATATCACACTAAATGTAGCAATAGGCAAGACAGTGCCAACTCAGACATCTCTCTACCCTTTACAGCCTCCTTCTCTGATGTCTCTCTACCCTCTACAGCCTCCTTCTCTGATGTCTCTCTCCCCTCCACCTCTGGGACAACATCTCCATCTCCATCCCCATCCCCATTACCATCCTTGTCACTTCCCAGCCTTTCTGTCACCTCTCAGCCACCTCTATTGCTGATGGAGGATGACAGCGAAGAAACCCCCCCAGGCCTGACAATGGTTTGGGGGGTCATACAGTATGGCTACCTGTGTCAGTTCTTACAGAATTTCATGTGTTAATTAACAGTTATTTGAAATATATGTACAGTGGTGTACTTATAGGCTATTTTTATATTATTCTCTATATTTAGCGGAAACCTTGATATAAAGGAACAATGCTTGGCTGAATTAGTCCGTTATATCGAGCATGTGCTGTATAGATCTTCAAAAGTTGCGTGAGGAACGTTACCGCAATGCTACCCCTCTTGTAGTTTGTACAGTATAAGTAATTTCAGTAAGACTGTGATTTGACCGGTTCAATCACTGGGTGCTTCACATCAATAATATGTCAATACACAAGGCTCATAACCATACCCACCAAATTTGATTATTCCTAATACTTGTTGTGCTGTTAAGGGAAATGTGACCTACAGACACGTTATTGGAAAAGTGAGAAACGTTACTGGTACTTGTGTGATTTTCACCGAAATATGATTACACAGTCAACTCTTATTATGATTACAGTAACTGTACCACAAACATAAACAAAATGTGTACTGATGAGAAATTTACACAATAAACTAACCAGGAAGTGGTTGGTGGGGGTGCTCACCATCCACTCACTCAATGTAGTGCTGCTCTCAGGTGCCTGCCCTTTCCTCTCTTCCTTTTTTCCATCCTTCCTCTTCTGTCTGTCTATCCCTCATTCTTTCCTCTTCCCTTTGTCTATGAGTGACTCTACACTAAGTGACAAGCCAAATGGTCCCAGGAAACCATTTACTATGCTGGATGGTAGCCATATAACCAAATTATGACACCTGGTGGTTTAGTGGGCAAGTAAGGCACTCCAATCGGATTGAGCTGGTGCAGGTTTATATCCATGGGGAGGCTGGGGTTTAATGCTCACATAATGCCACTCAGGAATGAGTGAGGCTGGTCACTCTCATCTTAAATGTCAGGACCAACTTGCCTGGCCCTGGGCTCCTATGCTCCTCATGGGCAACACTGGATTAGATGGTGAATGTGAACCAATCAGAAGACAATTCTTGTTCATGTGACATCAACATAATGAAGTGATATCAAACATAGACTAGTTGATCAGGGAGGGAAAAGTCACCTTTTTGAATGTATATATCATTCTTGATACCTGAGGAGTTGGCAAAGCCTGCACAACAATGTCCTCTACTATCTCATCTCTGCCTGGGTTGTCAGGGAAATGAAACTGAGAATGACCAACTCTGTTGATACCCCTCTTTCCAAGGTAATTAACTCTGATGATGCCCTCTTCAGGCACTGACTCAATGACTGTAGTTCATCATGTTTAGACAACTTCTTGGTTGTATAATGAACCAGTACAGTCACGAACACTAATAAGGGGACAGGGTAGTTTCCCACCAGAGGGGAGGTTAACTGCACACATCCACCCCCAAACTCCCCCTTTAACCCAGAAAACCACCGATTAGTTAGGCGGATGGATCGGAGATCTGAAGTTTCTCCCTCCCTCGCATCTTGCTGCATGTATAATTAGTATAATTTATTCTACTATTATGAGTATTATTACCCATACACATCCACCTACAGTTTAGTGAGAAGTAATTGTATAAAGGCTTTAGCAGATTTCAATAGAATGACCCCACTGTATAGAATTTTTTCCCAAATATTTACTCTTTTCTAAACAATACACTAAAATCTAAATAACAGTGAAAAGTTATATGACTACTGTAGTAGCCCTGAATGTCCCACTCCTGCCTTGTCATGTGGGGAGCCAAAAAAACAACCATCTACCTGCTCACTCAACCTATCCAACACTCACCCTTCCCAGCCACCTGAGCGACCCACCAAGCACACCGATCTCAGCCACCCACCCTGCCCACCCACGAATGCCAACCACCAAGCTCATCCAACAATGCCACCCAACACATATACCCACTCACCAACCCACCCTGAACCTACCCTCCCACCCACGTAGAGTACCCTGGCCACACAAACTTCTCTGCCACCCTGGCGACCCACCATGTCATTAAACACCCTGATGACCCATCTTGCTCACCAACCACGGTCACTCATCGTCCACACCCAAGGATGCCACCCACCCTGTTCACCCAACAGTGCCATCCATCACATCAACCTATCCAGCCCTCCCACCTTACCCACCCATGTCTCCCTGAATTCAGTGTAACTGCAATGATTTCTTGTTTAAAGATATAAGTGAGAAACGTTACATCTTTTTCCGGTAACATTACTCACGCTATGCATGTAAAATGTGTGAGGGAGCATATGGCTTACCAGAGTCTCTTACAAGATATCACAGGGCTACATTAGTAAGGTACTAGGATGCCTATTTTTAATATAAAGTTATGTTAGTTTTTTCCAATTCACAAGCTGTGTATAGGGGGAAAAATAAAAAGTCACACATTACTCCTGAAGTACTTCCACTTCAAGGTCATGCCACAGTCTGACTGCAATATGTATGTAAACAATTGTAATAAAAATTACAATTCAAACAGATGCTATTTTAATAAAAGCCAATGACAGCATTCCAAACAAATACATACTCGGGTCAATGATAAAAAAATCGCTAATTTCAACATGAATTTTTCTCATGTGGCATGGAATGGCATTTTTTAATGCCTCACTCTCAACAACAGTTTAGAAACTTTTCTGTCCAGATTCATAAAATTCAATGTTTAAGCTTTAAAATGATTTATAATCTATATACTGTATTTTTTATCAATTCTGAGACTGACGATAAAGGTTGACATTTGCAAGGAATGGCCCTATACTCACTTCAATGCATATCATACTAAAATCTACACTTATAAAGGTTCCAACATGCCTCCATGTGTCAGCCTTGGTTCCCTAATGGCAGTTTATAAATGATGCTTGAACTCTAGCAGCTTTTCTAATCAGTCTTTCACCCCTGAGGTCACCATGTATGATCTCATCTCAGGTATTTTTAAGTCTCCCTCTCATAACTGTACCCTCAACATTTATATTTCTCACCCTCTGCACCCAGTTGTCATCCTATATCCTCTCCACGTGCATAAACCATCTTGATCTACCCCTTCTCAACTCTTCATTCCTAATCCTAATCACCCCCAAGTCTGTCATTCAAGGATGCACTACACATTCTCCTGATCATCATCTTTGCACAGCTGAGCCCACAAACAACCTATTCTTTACTGCCTGCCACCCTACCATACAAAATAACACTCCTAATACATGCCGCATACAAGGACACTTTAGCACAAAGGGGGAGTCCTCTCAATGTCAGGAGAGACAAAATGTTCCTAAACTTCTTCCAACCTTACCCTTGCTATCAAGCTAGCTTCAGCACCAACTCCAGCTTCTCCTAAAATAATAACAACCCAAACACTAAAATTACACGTAAATCTGCATTTACTTCTAACTTCCTCCTTAGGCAACATGCATACCCTTTCAAACTCAATTACCTCCTTTTGCAGATAATTTACACTTTCTCCCAATAAATCTGCATCAGCGAAAAGATAAGTCATTAGTTTCAATATGGTACTTTCTAACCCTATTTCACTTCCTATAGCTACCTACTGTCCATGTTTTCAACATCTTGACTACTACAACCCAAGCATACTGAGCATCCAAGGTGACACTTGTGGTTCTTCCACATCCTCCACAATCCCCATACACAACTGACTTGAGTGCAATAAAACTGTTGTTATGATGAGGTGGGGCTAAAGGTCTGACTGACTGCCTGAAAATTAAGTCAAAGTGCACAACGGGAACTTTTTAGTGCAAAGTGGCAGCTAGCCACACCAAGTCATAAGCACAAAAGGATGAAAATGGTTATAAAGTATAAAACAAACAGCAATTTCAAAAATGAGGGGGAATGAAAAAGGCAATTAAAAAAAGGGGGGAATGAAATAGGCAATTTAAAAAAGGGGGGAATGAAATAGGCAATTAAAAAGTACTTAAATTAGTTTACCTAACACTAACTTAAACAAAGGGAACAAAAATCAAACAGGCTCGAATGGGACTGTCAAACAAAGACTTGCAGAAATTACCCCAAAGCTCCAAACATCAATCATAAGGGTAAACCAGCACAATGAAACTAGCCCCTGGGTTGTAAAACCACTGGAGGTGGTATAGACTAGAGTAAGTGGAATGACTAAATTAGTAGTTCTTATAAATACAGTAATTGCAATATCAATAAGTACAACTTAATAAGTAGATCATGTGCTGACACTCTTAATTAATAAACATTAACTCACATGTGGCAGATATACTACTACTGTATATACAAAATGTCCCAGAGCAGAGGACACCAACACCGATCTAACTTCAACCGCTAAGTCAACTTCGTAACAGACAGCCCAGCCTTTATATACAAGCTCACAGAAGTGCGAAAGGTGTAACAGAAACTCATTAACAAGGTTGAAACTGACATGAGCAGACATGAAAAGGACGCTCTAACGGCAACAACGAGTTTATGGAATGTTACATAAATGGATGTGCGCATTAGCTTACACACTGGAAAAGCTCAAAATTCCATCTCAGTTAGTGACAGAAACCCCTACTGGTCAATTTCACCTCATGATATAACACTTCAACAAGCAACAACACGCAGCCAAGTCAGCTGTTCTCATAATGTTTGGATTTTTACAAAACACTTCTCTATTCACACAAGTGCTAAGCACAATGTTAATAACACAAGTGAAAAATAAATGCTCTGAATAATACACGAGAATTTAAGTACGGTACTGTAATTTGATCAGCCACATTTAACACTGTAAACACCATAAGTGACATACCATACATTCCAGTGGGTGCCTGTAGTGTGATGACCACTTCACCAAGGTGTTACTAACAAAAGCTAACTGTAACTGATGTACTTTTCATAATTTACATCTTTTTCACTAAAAAATGTAAACACTTGTGAGTCACATTCAGTTGGAGTGCCTTAATCCACAAGATCACCAAGCATCACCTGGTTATGTGGTTACCAAACAGAAA
>JAGKTI010012322.1:0-10379 GCA_018397915.1 Birgus latro | reverse complement strand
TAACGAAGTACAGCAAGCCTATTAATGTAGACTAAGAGGAGACATCTTTCGAACGCACGAGGCAATCTTAAAAGCTCGATTAATCTCCAAATGAGGGAGACTTGCCTATAAATCACCTCTGGGAATAATGAATGAATTATAATATGACGTACTTGTCAACAGGAAAGGTTAAAAGGAGGAATAACATGCGCAAATCAGCATTTTGTTTGTGACAGAATTACTATTTTTTTCCAGGTTTCATTTTTATAGTACACTGTTTCTATCCTTTCCAACAAAATTTCCATGTCAGTTCCTAAACTATGCATGTCCCACCTCAATTTTTCCTGTAAATATAAACTAAAATTAAGTTTTCCTGGCAGGGGGACCACTCCCCCCCCCCCAACTGCCACTGTCTTGTCATGGTCACAATTGTGTGAGCTAGGCTGCCTAGCATGGGTCGTCCGGCAAGGTCATGCAACAACTGGGAAACGAATACGAAAAATAATTCCTGCATGTCCCCTTGCCACTGATTACATTTCAGGTGGTCCAAGCCCAGGCTCTAATCTGCGCAAGTGGTGACATCTGGTGAAGCTTATAATAATTTTTGGATGGAGTAGGCTGAGACTGATTGATTAACTGAGAATATAGACGTAATATGAAGATTTTTCGTATAATTTTAGAGTATGTCGATTGTTCACTTGAGGTTATTAGGCATTTATATAAATGCTAATGTCTTGCATGTAGCCTTATGTTAAACGATGCAGTGAATCATAACATCACCTGAGTCACATTTCAATATATTTTTATTTTTTCCCTTAATACCAACTATTTGATGCCATATTTTACATTTATTATCAAAAGAATAAACAACCATCACCTTTATAACTCATATTACTCAAAAACTAATATACCTGCCAAATAAACTGATATGCAAATAAATGATGAGAAATTATCCTGACGGCAAATTGTCTTATTACTGTTGTGACGGCAAACTGACTTGAAGGCGAGTTGTTCCGAAACCTCCACTCCATCCCTCCATCTCATCATCCTTGATCTCCCCCTCCACCTCACTCATATACACTCTCCTTGTCACTCTCTTGCTCCCAATCCTCTTCACATGGCCAAACCACCTCAATGTATTTCTCCTAATGCTTTCTATCACATCAAAATCCACATCACAAAACTCCTTCACTTCCTTATCTGTCAGTCTGTCTCTCCATGTAACTCCACATGCTCCTCTCTAATAACTCATTTCCACTGCTCTCACTCTTGACTTGTGTCCTTCCAACAAGGTCCAAGCTTCACTTCCATATGTTTCAGTTGGTATCACAATATAGTACTATCATGCAGCGACTTTTTTACTTCCATGCTCACTTCCCTATTTCTTGTCACTGCTTTCAGAGAACCAGCAACCTTTCTTCCTTACTGTATGGTACCAGTGCCCCTTCAAGCACTTCATCCTCCAAACTTGCATCCTTGCTCATTGCACTACCCAAATACTTAAATGCACCCACATTTTCCCTTTCCTCATCATCCAACCTCGCTGTACTATCTGTGATTTCATTTCCCTCAAAGACCATAACTTTACTTTTCCCTACACTCACCTTTAGATTCAATTTCTTAAACACTCTTCCAAACTCATTTACGAAGCCCTGCAGTTCCCCTTCGTCTTCACTTAAACAAGGAAAATATGATTATAGGTACATAAAAGATAGGTTAAGATAAGTTTTGTTGTTAGCATAAAATTAAGGTAGGATAAATAAGGCTGGGTTACAAAAAATTTAGGTATGGTATGGATAAATGGGCACTGATACGGGTACTTCGGTAAAAAAAAAAAAAAAAAAAGTTATTCTAAGATGGTCTCCACCTGTTTTCCATGCCATTAAGGATTTGAAAATGAAATCAGAAAATACTCAAAGGATCCCATGAACAGCCAAGGTAAAAGAAAAAAAAAAAAGAAAAAAAAAAAGCAAACTGCAGAACAAGGTGGTTCTGTCTCCGTAAGGATTACCTGATTTTTTTGCTTTAGCTGTATTTTTATTTACTATGAATAGTTAAGGGAAAGCTACTAGTATTGATTTTCACCTGGCATTATATGAGACAACAAAAGACATACCTTGTTCTATATGCATGGAATTCATATCTTATTTTCATCTCTGTAAATAACATATAATCTCCTTCAATTTCTCTAGGACCAATTAAAATGTTATGTAGGGTAAATAACAATAATCATGCAGAAACCCAATCTATTAAAACCTAACTTACTCTGACCAAACCTAACATAATGTTAAGATTTCCAAGTAAGTTTTAGAGCATCTCCGTCATCATCAAAACAAGCTCTGCTCCTTCATTGGATCATCTGATCAGTGATGTTATTGAGAAAACTGCACTGACAGGAAACAGCTGTCAAACGGGGGAAAAAAAAGTAAAAATATATGAAATACCCAAGAGACAATATAAATTCAACTGATGAGTTCCTTCTGATGATGCTCATAAACAGGAATTTTACCAATGCACCTTTCCACTTTATTATTCATTGGTGTGCACTGGAACTACAGTCTCACAAAATGAGATTTACTGACAGGCAACAAGAAATCCCCAAACTTCAGTTACACAAAACCACAAACTGACCAAACATTTTGTCCACACATAAAACCATGTTCAACCAAAATACCACAGAGCAAGATATTGTTTAGTCTACCATGTATTTACCAAAGTGTAATAACCATGACTGATTATATTCATATAGGACCATCTTTATGCTTTGGAAATGCATGCCACATGGAGACCGTACTACCACCTGCAATACAGCTTTCACACACAAGAAAGAAATGATACAATAAAAGCCAGGAAATAAAATTGGGTGAGGCAGACCTTCAAGGTTCATCATGGTGCAATTTAACGGGCCACACTTCAAATTCTGATGTTCCCAGAGAAGTATGGTATTGACTGGGGAAAAATAATGAAATTGTGTTCATCACTGACACTTTGTATCAGTTTACTGTGGCGTCAATGGTTTTCTTCAAGTAGTTAGTGGTCGGGACTCATTCCTGACACACAGCAGATTGGCTGCCACCACCATGCATATCCGGGATTTGGCCTGTATTTCACGATTTCCTTTACGTACGAGTGACATTAGCACCTGCAATGGGAATTCACGTGAATGATACTCTTCTCCAGCATACCTTAATTATTCTTCGAGGTAATCCCGCAGCCATTTTTGTGAAATATTTCCCGGATAACGCCGCCGCGGCGAAAGTGCTGCAGCTCAGTTATGTTCCAACAACGACAAAAACATCAAACTTGCGGCTCCCACACCCAACACCTACACGCATTTCAGTATATAGTCCACTCCATTTACAATATACAACATCCAAATAATATGCCTGTTTTTATGCTGTCATTGAAATACAGGGTTTCCGAACAGTTTATGAAGATTTACCTAGTTTCATTTGTATTTCTCCCAGCATTGAAATGGCGGGAATTTTGAAGGACGACTTCAGGTTCATTGTGTGAACTTATTGATCTCGACTGTAGCATCATCTCTGTTTACAAAATATATTCTCACGAAATAACGTGCTGAACCGCCAAAACGGTAATGTCACATTATTTTGGGTTTAATCATGACCACAGTAAAAACATCTCTGCTTAGACTTTTTATAATTCACTTAGTTTCACTGTACTGTATGTAGATTGTAGACTACCTTACATGCAGCACTGAATAAATTTCTGAGTACCTGTGAAAATATGAGGTTTAAATGAGTCAAATGGCCCTAGTTTACTATATTCAGTATTCTCAACACAGCAATGGTGCAGTACATTGGTACTGGCAAATATGTAGAGCTGAATATAAGGTTTTTCGAGTTTTTAATATGTGTGCAGGACTTTGTAAATACACAAACAGCTTTCCCTACTGACATTGGGTAAGCCTCCATTTTTTGTTTGTCAGAATGTGGTGTATACTAATACAGCATAATATATTGCACTTCCAGAGTATGTTTTACTTTTCTGGTGATAAAATTATAGGTTAATCTAAATTCTTTCCAGAGCAGTTATTCTGTATTTTTAATGGTATAGTCACTCAAACATTCTGCATAGTCTGATTTTTACTGTATATCTGTAGCCAAGATTTTCCTATGAGCCAAATTATCCCAGATATAAAAAATACAACTGTTGGTAAATTTAAGACTAATTTAAACATATTCTCGATTTAATGAGCTTCAGGCTGTAACAATAGTCTGATAATTCACTTCATTAATGTGATTAAACCCAAAATTCTGGCATATATTGGTTGTAGAACCATGGCCATTACTAAGTTCATATGATTAAACCTACATCATACTTAACACAGTAGCCTATTAGGGTTTCATACTACACAAAACTGTTTAACCATTTTATTGTACAATGTTTTCAAAATTACATATGATACGTATTACATGGCATCCAAATATCAAGAACAATGATCATAAATTCAAGAAAAGTTACCAGAATATGACAATGCATCAGGCATCAGTGGATTTTGCAGATTATCATTTGTCTAAATATTGTCAGAAGAATAAAAAAATAACTACTGCTTGTCTGAAGCTGAAATGCAATTACTGTACAGTAATCTTCAATGATCAGTACATTTTCTGTTTGACATGCTCTGTTGTACGAGCAGTTCTTGGCTCTGTATTAGCTTAATGCTGCTAAACAAAATAAAAAATGTCTATTAAAAACATGTTGCTGGTATAGGGTCTCCAGGTTAACTTATTTTCCTATTACTAAAGTATTTCCTGGTTCTTTTAATGACCATTATGTATTGCTATTGGAAACACCTATGCCATTCAGTAATTAATTCAATACCGGTACTGTATATAAAAACAGTACAACAATGAAAGCAAGGTTTTTACTCTAACTAAACCATATGCATGTCCTGAATCATAATAAATGAAGCAATGACTGTCTTGTCAGGCTGGTGACACCATTTTTTGTTACAGTGAACATACAAAATAAACATAAGTAATGATGAATGTGGGCCCTTCCAAAGATGTAATGTCAATAAGTGATAAGGATTTATCAACTCTTACACAATTAGGTAGAATTTGTAAGTTTTCCTAAGTACAGTTCAGTACATTATCCATTAATGCAGATTATGCTTATTTGTTGTTTACTGTATGCAGTTAGTTTCATCTCAGTCTACAGTAGGGGTCTGCATTACAGCAAGTTTGCAATCAATAGTTGATGTGTTAATGCCAGCTGTGCTAAAAGATGATAGTTGATTACGTGTTAAAGAAAGGTTTGAACCATCTAGCATTATCTGATTTGTTTGAAAGAAAAATAGTTCGTGGTATGCATCTACTGAGTCCTTGAAATTTCAAAGCAAATAATGTCTTTGAAGGTACAGTACTTCATAGAAGGAATATGCACTCCTCCATATTTGTAAGTTAGACTACAGGAAGGTGTCACACTAATGCAAGATTTGTTAGCACTTTCTCAATATGCACTGCAACACCCTAAATAACACTCATGTCCTAAAACAAGTGTACTGTACACTTAAATCCCTTATTAATAACACCTTGAAACATTATGAAGACAAAGGAGATTGCAAACTATTCTTTCACAGCCATTCTGTCAGAAGGTTGTCAGCAAGGAGCAGGGTGCCGGGAATGATGACGATGAAGACATAATTAATTTGGGGAACCAAGTGCACATGTTCAAAACTCCTGACTGTGAATGGAGATTTTTCAGTTACGGAATGCTACTTGAGGCATATATCAGTCACTGACCCTTAATGTTCTAGAATATATTAACCTAGCCTCAGGTCCCAATTCCTTCAAGAGGCAACATGGGATTGGTTGTTGCCACTGATACTGCTTCATCACAATACAGGTGTTCCTGAGACAAAAAAAACTGCACTGGGATTTCCTAATGCACAGCACCTGCAGTGGCATCCACCTACCCAATCCTCTGGGAACTATGTATTACCAGCAATGGGTCATTAATTTCCACTGTGCATGGTACCGTATACTGGCAGCTCCTTATAAAATTTACATCGAACAAACACCGCAGACTAATTCTTTGAGGCTCAGGGGTCACTCTTATGCACACTAAAAACCAGGCAGTTGGAACAAAATACATTCATGCTACAATCTACCTAAAAATGTTAAAGACAGGGTTTAACCCTTTGAGGCTACAGCATGACTTGTTGCCAAAATACAGTATCACCTGGTGATAGCCAGAGCAACATCCCTAAATATCATATGGCCTAAAAGGGTTAATGTTCAACCTATCAAGCAATTCTTGATACCATAGTGAAAACCAGTGCATAAAAGACTGCTGGTTGTTAAAAATGTATGAATGAGTTGCTGATACCAACACAATGTAAGAGTAATGGAGGGTCCTTTCCCTTCCAGAATATGCTGATCCAATAACCCATCATCCCAACTCAGTTTTCCACATTTACCTAAGGTAAGGAAATCTACTGTAGAATAACGCTCTCTGATCTCATTGGAAATATGAATCTATGAGGAAAGACTTAGGTACAGTCTTCCCCCTGCTATGCTTCAGTAGGTACAAGGCTGCTACCAGCATAAGTATAGTACTGAACTATAGGGTTATTTTATCACTGTGCCATTATGAAGATGGGAGGTTACCAAACTCCTACTCATACCGGTAGGCAGACAGAAATCATGCTCTCCTATCCTCCAAAATATGACGATTACTGAAAGAATTAATGTAATAATGAAGCAAGTTCACATATGAAAACACAGTATTCTGGGGTGAGGAATCCAGAAGGGCATGAGGATGACTGATTTAATCTACTGTATACCTGAATGTGAATGAAGCTCATATCTGGAGAAAACTAATAAAAAGAATATGGAGCAAGGATTCTAAGAGCTCGAATAGCGTGAGAATGAGTGTTTGGTCCATTTCTCTGAATATAGTTCTCCCTCTTTTATTATTTATTTCCTTGTTTTCTGAGTCCTACCTCATCCTATCCTTAGGTGGGGAAAAAAGGTCATGATGATGATGATGATGGAAATCCTTCCTTGAGATTGGGGAAAAAATGAAAATGATGTTCAACTACAGTAAAAGTCCTGTAATCCAAATGGCTGGGGGACTGAGGTTCTTTCGGACTACTGTTTTTCTGGAAATATGTACAGGATCATTAAATAAGCACTTAAAATAATGTGGGTTATTGTTTTACTCACCAGAAATGCACAGAAGTGTAGCTGAATAGTTGCAGGCAGGAACACCCATGTCCAAGAGCAAGTCCAAGCCAGAGAAATCCTTAGATAAAGCCCAGTTAAATTTGAAAAATTTTGCCTTGAAACTTTCGGAGTACAGTATTGGGATATTCGGATTATTGGTGTTCAGTTTGGAGGACTTTTACTGTACATATTCCGTGGATCTTTTATAAACTGTTGTATAGTCAGGGAAGGGTAGAGTACAGTGTTGTGAAGTTTACTCCAAAAATGGAGGGATGTGAAGTTCACAGAACCCTGTGCTTAAGCAGAATAATCCTCTCAAACTTGGGACAGTTCTAGTATAAAAACCCTTGTTCACCCATCCATCCATCATCCAATCCTATGTTGCCCCATAGAGAAGCATAAGAACCCTGGGCTAGGCAAGTTGGTCCTGACATTTAAGATGAGAATGACCAGCCTCACTCATCCCTGAGTGGCATTACATGAGCAATAAACCCCAACCACCCCTTGGATATAAAGCTACACAGGCTCAGTCTAGTTGGAACACCTTAATTACCCAATAAACCATCAGGTGCCATCTATCTAATATCTACCGCCAGACGCCATAATCCCGCAAGGGGTGGCCATTTGACTTTGAGTTACTGTATTTGTTTTACAGGGAGGGGCACTAACCCTCCACCAACCCACTTGTTGACACGTAGGGAGCACGTATGGTTTGGTTATATGGTTTGGTTATATGGTTACCACCCAGCATAGAAAATGGTTTCCTAATGTACAGGAAACCATTTGGCTTGTCACTCAGTGTAGAGTCACCCATAGGCAGAAAGAAGAGGAAAGAATGAAGGAAAGAAAGACAGAAGAGGGAGTGTAAAGTCACCCATAGGCAGAAAAAAGAGGAAAGAAAGACAGAAGAGGGAGTGTAAAGTCACCCATAGGCAGAAAAAAGAGGAAAGAATGAAGGAAAGAAAGACAGAGGAGGAAGAATGGAAGAGAGGAGAGGGCAGACACCCTAAGCAGCAATACATCGAGTGAGTGGATGGTGAGCGCCCCCATACCAAAATTTTTTTCTCAATGAATATAAGTCAAACAAATCTGACAGTATTGCTAATGGTACCATCAACCTTCTCATGGCTGGGATAGCACTAGTCTTCTGTTCTAGGTAATGTCAGAGTATTTTATTCAGTTCAGAGTGAGCCAAAGGAGCCTGGGAGTTTTAAGTACTGTATATAGTACTTATAGCAAACCTTGTGAACAGAGAGCTTAGGTTTGCATTAGCACAAACATTATCTTACCATCCTAGGAACATACATCATGTGTACTATCATCTCAAAATATAAATTTTCTCCCAGGATTTTTACCCTGGCCCATCAAGCAATGAACCAGATCTGATACAGTGAATGAAGTCCATTCTATCACCTGATGGGTTCCAGCTCAGTCATGAGACACATACCTTGCAAAAATGTGATTTATAAATAAAAAAGCAACAAATGGATGCCTGATGATCTTGGAAATTAGGCCACAGATACACAGATTGCAGGCAGGAAATTTTGCATTACTGTAATCCATACATGTGGTCACACTGGCAGTAGGCAGGTGCATGTAAGAACATAATCCTGAGTGGATCCAGGTGAGAAGAGACAGTCACCTAATCTCACTTCAAACCATGCTGACAGTAGCACAAAATGGATAATGTGCAACTCATGGCTGATGCTTCACTCACATCCACTACTTGGTATGCATTCCAATCCAAGCAGAGTCCACTGCACAGGATGGCCTTGCAGGGGTGGTTGCTTTCCTGAGGTTGATGGGTCTGCATGGCCTGAAAGTCAGGTTATTCAACAAAAACAATAACCAAGCGCTACAGTACGACATACTGTACATCTATTACAATGCACTGGAAGTGGATTGGAAAAAATAATTACAGTAAAAAGGCAGACCGCAGAGTTCACTTGCATAAGCCCACACCTACCCCCTTTCGATGTGGGCGTGACCGTAAGGTGCTCCAACAGGATGTCGCCCATCAGGGTTCAAGTCCTAGGG
Source organism: Birgus latro (assembly GCA_018397915.1). Taxonomy (NCBI): domain Eukaryota; kingdom Metazoa; phylum Arthropoda; class Malacostraca; order Decapoda; family Coenobitidae; genus Birgus; species Birgus latro. The sequence continues at coordinate 1,170 of JAGKTI010012322.1, read as the reverse complement.
AAGGTTGGAGTTTATTACTCTTACAATACTGCTCCTGGGTAGGTAACTATACTCCATTTCACTGAGTCTGGTACCATCAGTGATGTCCTCAACACCTGTAGCATTGACAAAGGTCCTCAGTACTGGATATATCTTTTTTTTATTGCCTTTATATATTGGTTCTCAAGGTAAAACATTAAGGTTTACCTAGTGCAGAGGATTTACATCAACACACTGATGATGCCAAACTTAGTGAAATGGAATTTAGTTCCTTTGCCTCTACATTTGGACTGAGTAGCCTGGCTCTGGGCCCCTGTGCTCCTAATTGGGCAACACAGGACTAACAGTGGATACATGGATGAAAAGATAAATAAAAGTGGAAGGAAAAGAGAGTTTGTAAATACAGTATTGCACCCTAATTTTGGCATAAGTGCAGCACAGCTTCCTTAATCACATGACACAGATTGTTGCTCCTGTGACATGAGAAAATGTAGATCATACTTGAAACTTCTGCCATTGGTTTATGTCCCACAGAAAACAAAGGACCATGTTCTAGATCTAGATCTATACATTTTATGTGAATAAAAACAAGGTTAGGATGATGAAAATAGTGAATGAAATTTGGATGTGGCATTATAAGAAATTGGTTTCAGGGTTTGTATCTAGGGCTGGGGATGGTACTGTCAAACAAGAGGGAGAGTGGCCATGTGCGATTTGTCACAAGGGCGTGGGAAGTAATTCCATCTTGTGCAGTGTCTGTGAAAAGTGGGTGCATAAGAGATGTTGTTTTATTAGAGGCAGACTGCGAGATAATGCTGATTTCAAGTGTGTGGTGTGTCAGGGAAAGCACGTGGATATTTTTAAGGCTCCATCATGTTTGCATAAGTTGGCCTTGGTTACCTAATGACAGCTTTCCATGCAGCTTGATCAATAGCAGCCCCCTGTTCAGTCCCCTAACTCTGAGGTCACACTTAATGACCTCGTCTCATGTCTTTTTTTGGTTTACCCCTCGCAACCCCATCCCCAATATTAATGCTTCTCTCTTTCTGCACCCAATTATCATCCCCCCATCCCCTCCACATGCCCAAACCACCTCAATCTACCTCTCCTCATCACAACACCAATACACTCTAATTCCATCCTACCTCTCAACTCTTCCATCATAAACCCAGCCCCCCCAGGCCTTGTATC
>JAGKTI010012321.1:10373-24821 GCA_018397915.1 Birgus latro | reverse complement strand
TCCTTTGCACGGTGTGTAGGGGAAAGCATGTGGAGATTGTCAGGTGTAAAAGAACTGATCTTGCTGGTGTGTCTCTCGAGTGTGTGTAAGGGTTTTGTCACCTGGAAGACGTGTTATGTACTGAAGGTGAAGCTGGAGCTAGCTCTGTGGCTAGAGTGAAGAGTGATTGGAAGAAGTTCATGGAGCTATTGCCTTTCCTGACACTGAGAGGGCTCTCCCTCCATGCTAAGTGATTTTTTTATGAGGCATGTGTTAGGAGTGTAAGGTTGTATCGTAATGAGACCTGGGTAGTAAAGCAAGAGGATTTCACAGGCTCAAGTGTACAGAAATGACAAGGACTAGGTGGATGTGTGATGTGTCCTTGAATGCATGACCTGAGGGGACTAGGTTTATGATGGAAGAGTTAAGATGAAGGATGGGACTGGAGTGTATTGGTGTTGTGATGAGGAGAGGTAGATAGTGATGGTTCGGGCATGTGAAAAGGATGGGGATAACAACTGGATGCAGAAAGTGAGAAGTGTTGACATTAGGGGTAGGACTGCAAAAGGCAGACTGAAAAAGACTTGGGACGAGGTCAAAGAGTGTGGCCTCAGGGATAAGGGACTAAATAGGAAGGCTGCCAGAGATCGAGCAGCATGAACAGCTGCCACTGGGTAACCAAGGCCAATGCATGCAAGCATGTTGGAGCCTTTATAAATGAAACGAACAAAAAAAAGTGAAAGGAAATGCCACAAAATGACTGCCAATCTTCAGATATTTAAGTTAAGAAGACTTGCAGAAGACGAAATTACACTCACTGGAGTAAATGAATGGATCCTGAATTTGGCTCCCTGTTATCTTGTTTTTGCTTTTTCTTGGAGGGAGCAATTTGCAGGCCCCTGGCCTTTGGTTCCTTCTTCCTTGCATTAAAAAATAAAATAAAATAAAAAATAAAAAAAAGTAAGAGAAAGTAAGAAACAGCGTACGAAAAGGTGCAAATTAAATACAGTATAGGAAGGAGGAAAAGTGGAAAAGGTGAAAAAATTTAAATTTGAAAAAAGAAACTAAAATATTAATCCTATCATGGCCAGGTCAACTCCAGTATTCCTACTTTACTAATGTCAGGCCATACTAGCACTTCTCATCAGGGGTGCTCGTAAAAAATTGCTGTGGCACATGACTTTAGCTGAAACTCTGTGTGAAGTCGCGTAGCAAAGTTACTATTGATAATTGTACTTTAACATGTTCGAAAAAGCAATATATGCAAAAGAAATGCAAAAAAGGCAAGTAGAATTTAGCCAACATGCAGTCACATAGAGATGTATTAATACTACCACTTGTAGCAAAGGTACTATTCATTGTAGAAAGCTCAATTTGGTCTCATTTTGAAGCTTAGTAATTGTATTTTATCATACTATGTTCAATAATGCAATATACATAAAATAAAATGCAAAAAAGTGAGTAGAATTTAGCCAACACGTAAAAATTTTACATTTACTTAAAAAAAAAATTCTGCCAAAGAAAAAATATTCATGACAGAATACTGTAATATTTTTTGCTCCATAACATGGTTGAATAACATGGCTGGGGAAGGTGGTGGCTCAATCAGTAGAGAGGTGGCCTGCAATCGTACCGGACCCAGGTTCAAATCCCCCCTGGGGCAGGGAACAGTTTAAAGACTTGAAATTCATAAAAGCAGACTTTACTGATCTACCAGAAGACCCGCCAACATGTTGTGAAAATACCCAGCTAATACCAATACACCAGTCCTGTATGAGACAGCCCTAGCTTGTATTTAACCCGTTAACTGCTGCATTAGGTTTCGTGGTCGATCCCCCCAAGCATAAAAAAAAAAAACGGGACTTTTTCACAAGCATAATTTTTACTCTTATAAATGAAAGAGTGTATGGAAAAGAATAGGAAAACCAAATATGAGTTCAATATTTACCTTAGTCTGGCCGTGGTAAGCTATCTATAAACATTTGAGTGTAAAATGTAGCATGCCTTAAAAAAAAAAAAAAAAAAAGCCTGATCATATGAAGTACGTAGCAGTCGTACACTATTCTTCATATGATGTACGTAGCAGCTATCGGGTTAATATGCATGGTGGGTGTTAGCACCGAAGTGGTGACATGCAGAGGTGTATGGTATGTAGAAGGACTACTGGGACTTGGAAGCAGGCTGCGAAGCCTATACCCAGTGTCGGGCACGTAAAACAAAAAATATTTAAAAATAAATAAATAAATACATTTCCCTTCCCATGATGTATAATTTATTGTATTTGGTGCAATACTACCGCAGAAAAATGAAAATAAACGGGAAGATGCTCAGATGAAGGCCAAAGGCGTCATCTGAACGTATAAGCCTCAGAAGCCGATGACAGCCAAAGCCGTCATAATATGTGAAAGGGTTAGTCAGTGAACAGTGATTACAGAAGGCTCGATGTTAATACTGTTTGGAGCCAGCTGATCCAGTGTTTGGCCCTTGGCCTTTGATTGACGCTGCTACTGCGAGTGAGGCAATAGGCAGGATGCGGGTGGGGAAGGTGGCAGGTGTGTCTGGGTTGACTGCCGAAATGTTGAAGGCCTCAGGAGATATTGGGGTGAGGTTAGTCACTGACCTGATAAATATGATTATATATGAGTGTGTTGTCCCAGATGATTGGCTGAAGAGTGTAATTGTAAATGTGTACAAAGGGAAGGGTGATGCCCTGGAAAGGGGAAATTACAGAGGTATAAAGCTCTTAGATCAGATAATGAAAGTAATGGAGAGAGTTCTAGAAGGTATGATTAGAGAAAGAGTGAATATCAATGAGATGCAGTTTGGGTTTATGCCAGGCAGGGGGACCACTGATGCCATATTCATTGTTCGACAGCTTCAGGAAAAATATATTGGCAAGAAAAGGGAATTGTATTTTGTTTTTGTTGATTTGGAAAAGGCCTTTGACAGAGTCCCTAGAGAGGTGGTGAAGTGGGCAATGAGAAAGCTAGGGTTGGAAGAGTGGCTGGTTAGGGTGGTTATGGCCATGTACGTGGGTGCTCACACTCAGGTAAGGGTGAATGGAGCTTTGAGTGATGAGTTTCCCGTGAATGTTGGTGTGCATCAGGGGTCAGTTTTGAGTCCCTTGTTGTTTATCATGGTGCTTGAAGCCCTCTCACGTGACTTCAGAGATGGACTCCCATGGGAGATGTTGTATGCTGATGATTTGGTGTTGATTGCTGAGAATGAAGGGGAGGCTGAGGAAAGATTTAAGAAGTGGAGAGATGGTATGGGGTACAAGGGCTTAAGGGTAAATGCAGATAAAACAAAAGTGATGATATCTAGGGTTGGTGGCGGTACAATCAGAGGAGAGGGAGAGTGGCCATGTGCAGTTTGCCACATGGGTGTGGGAAGTAATTCCATCTTGTGCAGTGTTTGTGATAGATGGGTGCACAAGAGATGTAGTGGTATTAGAGGTAGACTGCGAGATAATGCTGATTTCATGTGTGCGGTGTGTCGGGGAGAGCAGGCAGAGATTGTTAGGCGTGAGAGGGTTGAACTTGCAGGTGAGTCTCTTGAGTGTGTGGAGGAGTTTTGTTATTTGGGAGACATGTTATGTGCCGGAGGTGGGGCTGGAGTTAGCTCGGTTGCTAGAGTGAGAAGTGGTTGGAAGAAGTTCAGGGAGCTGTTGCCTCTCCTGACATTGAGAGGACTCTCCTTACGTGCTAAGGGGTCTTTGTATGCAGCATGTGTTAGGAGTGTGATGCTGTATGGTAGTGAGACCTGGGCAGTAAAGGAAGAGGATATTCGCAGGTTTAAACGTACAGAAATGACAATGATTAGGTGGATGTGCAGTGCGTCCCTGCATGCAAGGCCTGGGGGGGCTGCGTTTACGATGGAAGAGTTGAGAGGTAGGATGGGACTGGAGTGTATTGGTGTTGTGATGAGGAGAGGTAGGCTGAGGTGGTTTGGACATGTGGAGAGGATGGGGAATGATAATTTGGTACAGAGGGTGAGAGGTGTTAATATTGGGGGAGGGGTTGGGAGGGGTAGACAGAGAAAGACATGGGACGAGGTCATTAAGTGTGACTTAGGGGTTAAGGGACTGAACAGGGAGGCTGCCAGGGATCGAGCAGCGTGGAGAGCCGCCATTAGGTGACCAAGGCCGACGCACGCAAGCATGTTGGAGCCTTCAAAAACTAAACAAAACGAAACGATTAACTATCTCCTGGTTGGGAAAACTCTTATACTGTATTCCTGCTGAATTAAAATGATTTTACCCAAGTGATTAAGAGTCACTGAGGCCTGGGTGTAACAGAAATGACTAACGAAGGAAAAAGTTGAGTAGAAGAACTGAGAAGCACAAAAGAAAAAAAATCACTAAATAGGGAAAGAAATTTAAAAAAAAAAAGAAAAAAAAAGGAATGAACAGAAGAATCAACTACAGTACCAGTAGCGACATACTAACGCCTTAAGAGAGAGATTTTTCAAACTGGTGGAGTTACATACACCCTTCAGTATTAGCTGGGTGATCTCTTAGGCTAAAATAATCTTGTGGAGCAAAAATATAATATAAAGTATGTGACCACTGTGACAGTGTAGTGGTAGTAGTAATAGTTGTTCCCTAGGCAGTCTGGCTGAACAGCCCCGAGTCCCTAAGGAACGCCATGGCTGAGACCAGGCTTTCCTACAGAGCTCTCAAGGAGTGTATGTTGTGTTGTTGGCGTGGGTGATTGTGTGCAATGCGCAATGCAGTCTTCCATGATGTGCTTAATAGTATGGGGTGCTGTGTTGCATCCTGAACAGGCGACAGAGTCATCCAGCCTCTTCTGATAACTTAAGAGGGCTGGATGGTGCCCACATCTCAGCCTGCCCAGGTGGACCCTGTACTCATGGGGGATAGCGTTTGGAAGGATGGATATCAGGAGGCCATGCATGCAGCTGTGTGTTGTCTTTGAGTGACTGAATGGAACGGCTAGCGATCTGAGTATGAATATGCTTATGGAAGCTGTTCTGAGGCGGGCAGGGGGGAAGAGATGATAGTATTTGTGTATGATATCGTGTGCTGGGTGTTGTTTTGATGTTCCTTGGTGTGTGTGGATGTGCTGCCATGTAGTGTAGTGGATGTTGTGGGTTTGTGGAGGCTGCAGCGAGAATTTGGGTGCCTCTCATGTCTAGATGATCCTTGACTTTGAGGACTTTGGTTTCTTGGTGTAGGTGGTCTGTAGGTGTAGTAGCTGTGCAGCTTGTGATTACTTTTAGGGCCTTGTTTTGTATGGTCTGAAGAGTGTTATAGTGTGTTTTAGTGAGGTTAGGATCCCAAGCAGGGCTTGCATAATTCATCATTGAATGCATATATTGTTTGTATACTGTGGTGATGGTTTCTTTGTTGTGTCCAAATGTTGTATGGGCAATTGACTTCAAGGCATTGAGTCTTGGTGTTAATTTATTTTTGATGTTTGTGATGTGTTGTTTAAATGACACTGATGTACTGTATGTTCCACCATGGATTTTGTGTGTGTGTGTGTGTGGTAGGGGAGTGTTGTCTATGGTGAGGTGTGGAATGTGACTGTGTTCTGCTGTCCAGTATGTAAGAAAGGTCACTGTAGATTTGGCTGGGGCTATTTTGAGTCTGTTTGTAGTGAATCATTCGTGTAGTGTGGTGAGGTAAGGTTGGAGGATGTGTGCGGCTGTGTTTGTGTTTTGGTGTGTGCATGTAAGTGTTATGTTGTCTGCATAGGAAGCTATGTGTATTTGTTGTGTGTGGGGTTTGGGCATGCCATGCATGTATAGGTTGAAGAGTGTAGGAGACAAGTCAGACCCTCGGGGGACGCCATTTGTGAAGTTTCTGATGTTCGAGGACAGACCAGCAAAAGTTACATGTGCATATCTGCCTGCTAAGTAGTTTGCTAGCCATCTTTTTGTGTTATTGTGCATGTTTGTGTTGAATATTTTGTTTGTGAGGTTGTGGCGGGGGATGAAATCAAAAGCTTTACTAATGTCTAGTGTGACAAGGAGTGTTCTATGTGGTGGCCTAGCTGAATTCATGCCATCAAAAACTCTGTGTGAGGTCTGTAAGAAGAGTGTTTGTGGAGTGTAGTGGCCTAAAACCATGTTGTGATTGGGCTAGGGGGGGTGTGAGGTGTAACTTGTAGTACCTTTGGAGGGGGTGCAGAGGAGTGTGATGGGGAGGTGTGAGGAAGGTAACGTGGGGTCTTTGTTGGGTTTGGGGATAGTGATGATAATGCCATGCTTCCAGATGTTGGGTACTGAGTTGTGTGAGTAGCTGTAGTTGGTGAGTGCTTGCATGCCTTGTGGTCCTAGGTGTTTAAGGTGTATGTTGCTTATGTTGTCTGGTCCACAGGCAGATGAGTGCTTGAGGTTGCTGACAATGTGCTTCGTCTGGTTGTAAGTGAAAGGTGCGAAGTCTGGGTCTGTGGGGAACTGTCTCTTACGTCGGATGATACGTCAGTCGTCACGAAGGGGGTTTAGATGGCTGACATGAGAAACGTGATTGATGAGAGTGTTTGCTTGTTGTTTGTTTGAAGGTATGGTGTCTGTTGTTGTGATGGCAGCGTGTGATTGTGTAGTGTTGCTGTTGGAGAGTGTGATGTTGTTTAGTGTTTTGTAGAGTTTGCTGGTGTTTGTTTTGTGATCAAGTGTTTGGAGATAATTATTCCAATTTAGTGTTTGCTGTTCTGATATTTTATTGTTTATTTGAGTGTTGAGTTCATGTATTTGTTGTATGATGTCATGCGTATGTGGTGTTTGGGAGTGTCGTAATGTGTCCCGTTGTCTGATGAGGCCTTGAATTTCTGGTGTGAAATTGGGGTTGTGTCTTTTTCTGTTTCCTCTAGGGATGTGTCTTTTGTCTGCATTTTGTATAATTTACTGAAAGTGTGCACAGCGGAGTTGATGTTTGTGATGGATGTACTGTTTAATGTTTCAAAGTGTTGTTCTGTTTCAGTTGTGAAGGCCTCCCACTTGGCTCTCTTATAATTAGTGTATGTGTGTCTATAGCCAGCTGGGGGGATTCTGGTTTTGGTAGTGATGATGATCGGGAGGCGGTCAGAGCCAAGGGCTCTGACCACTCTCCAGGAAGTTGTAGGGGCGAGGTTTGGAGAACAGAAGGTGATATCTGGGGATGATGGGAGGAAGAGGGCTTGGTGTGGGATATGGGTATGATGACTGGGATGATTGAGTATGAAAAGAACTGTGACATTGTTAATGGCCATGCCCTCCTCACCCACCTGCGCCAGTCTCTTCAGCTCCTCAATTTGCTCACGAAGTTGGGTGATACGTGACCGAACCAGAGATGCAAGATCATCCAGTTCCCCCTGTGACCCAGTGTGCTCACGAATCTCCTGCAAAGGTAGGTGTGCATTATTTAATCTTAATGTGAAGCTGAAGGTAAGCTCCAATCACATTACACTATTAATGGAACACACGATATGAAATGAAATCTGGTCTCTCGACCTTCTCACTGGCTGCATTATGTCGCGTGGAATTCACTCTAGCTATTGTCCATCCACACAGAAACTGTGAGGTAAAGAAAAAGATATATCTACCAAGGAGGGCAGTGAGGAAATTGAAGACAGCAGTGTAGAAGATGAAGAACCAGACAGTGAAGGAATCTTTCTATAAAAGAGATGAAAAGAGGTACTGCAAGACAAGGTTCCAAGACTGGTGGTGTGAAAAAGTAATATGGTGGTCTAGAAAATGGTCTAAAAGCCATTACTCTACTCTGTGGGTCCACCAAGGCAAAAAATGTCTTAGTGCTTGACAAAATGGATGGATGCTGCAATAATAATGAAGGAAGGACATCTGCGGGAATGTAAAATGAGTGGCTCAATGCGGAATCAGAACAGAGGTGTATATGGCTAAGATGCTGCCTCAGAAACTCTCATTAACTCTTAAACCTCAGTGATGACTATCTATTTTCCCATGGCTAATGTCATACGATTTTACTCATCACCATGGAATATACTGAGGTTCAAGGGCTAAGAAATTATCATGATTAACCCTTAAATCTCTCAGGACAACATTTACATTTTACAGACTTTACTCGCCACTGAAAAACATTGCAAAGTCTAAGGTTAAGCATGCTAAAGAGTGACAATGGTTGGAATGAAGTACGGGCCTGAAACTGTTAAGTAAACAATGGATGTTATTAAAGGACAGTTTGTCAATAACGATGAAGTTAGGACAGTACAATAGTCAGTAGTCATCAACCAGTGTAAGGTCCATGGCCACAGACTGATTTTCAGACCGCTGCTACGGCAACTGTTATGGTGAAAAAGGACAAAGCTGGTAATGTGTCTTGTGTTGCAGCCAAATGTTGAAAGCATCATGGGATATAGGGATGAGATTATAAACTGGTTTGATATATGCTATGATAAATGTATGCTGCATAAAAAATGACTGTGAATACTAATATGAAGAAGGGTGATACTCTCAATCACGTTAGATGTATGGGCCTGAAACTGTTCAATCAGACACTGAAAGTTACGGAGAGTTTTGGAGTGCATGATTAGCAAGAGTGGCAATATTAATGAAATACAATTTTCCTTCACGCTGCTCAGAGGAACCACTGATGCAATACTGTATTTACTTTTAGGCAACTGCAAGAAAAGTTCTTGAATAAGAAAAGAATCTTTTACTATATTTTTGTTGGTCTAGAGGCAACTTTCATTAGAGTGCCTATTGAGGTGGTGTTGTGGAAAAAAAGGACATTAGGAGTTCAGGAGAGGACTGCCTGAGTTCCATTTATGTATACATTTATAATGACAGACCAGTGACCATGCTATTATGTACAGGTCCTCTCATACAATTTCAACTCTCAATGTGTCACAATCTTGAGTCACGTTCCTGCTCAGTTCCATAACCATGTCTCCATGCAGAACATCACCCCACATCTTCCTTGGTCTGCCTCCAGGTACATTCACTCTGACTCTCCTCAGTCACCCTCCTTTTTCCTCTCCACACTCCAAATTATATCAGTCTTCTGTTTTGCATTGCCACTCCAATATTTCTTATGCCAAATTTCTCCTACAACATAGTAATCTCAGTTCTGTCACTCAGTGAGACCCTACTCATCCGTCATGAATCTCACCCCTGTGTATTCCAACCAGCAGGTATCCTCCTGTCTTACAAATCATCTCATTACCAAACAACATTTCTCATACATTTTGGAGAGTGTAACCTGGGTACTAAGGAGAGCCCCTCCATGATCAGGAAAGGCAACAGTTCCCTGTATTTTTCCATCCACTTATTCTAGCAATGGTGATAGCCTCTGCTCCTCCTCCTGCACTTGGCATGTCTCCCAGATGACAAAACATCTCCAAGTGGCCGTCTTCTCAATCACCAATTTTCATCATTCACAGTCTAGATACCCCTTCTACTACACATTGAAAATTTCTCACATCCTAGGGTCTACTTCTAACAAAAAGCATCTTTTGTACAGGTGCTTGAGAGTGCGAAAGTGGATATATGTGGAATAAATGAAACTAAATGGCGAGGTGAGAGTGTGAGAGAATGGGAATATGGATGGGGTATATACGCGGGAGTGAGTGAGAATGAGAGGGCAAAAGAGGGAGTGTGTATTGTTGTGAGCAACAGGTGGAAGGAGAATGTAAGAGAGTATGGATCAGTTGGGTCAAGGATTGTGTGGGTAAGAGTGAAAGTTGGACTACAAATGTGGGCAATTGTGTGCGTGTATGCGCCAACGCAAGATCGTGTAAGTAGAGTGAGAGAAGAGTTTTGGACAAATGTGGAAGCCTGCTTGGAAAAGTTTGAAAGGAATGAGAGAGTGTTTCTGATTGGAGATATGAATGGAAAAGTAGGGAATGAGAAGGTGGATGGAGTGGTTGGTGAGTGGGGTGTGCCTGCAGAGATGGATGAGAATGGCAGTGCTTTAGTGGACATTTGTGCTGGGAGGGGGTTGGTGGTAGTTAATACCCTCTTCAGGCACAAAATGATCCATAGGTATACATGGCAAGTGGTGAGAAGAGAGGACGGGGGAATGAATGAACGGAAGAGAATGGAAGTGAAAAAGATGTTACATGACAGTATTGTGATACCAACTCTAACATATGGAAGTGAAGCTTGGACCCTGTTGGAAGGACAGAAGTCAAGAGTGAAAGCAGTGGAAATGAGTTATTTGAGAGGAGCATGTAGAGTCACATGGAGAGACAAACAAATGAAGAAGTGAAGAAGTGTTGTGGTTTGGATGTGGACGTGATAGGAAGTGTTAGGAGAAACGTGTTAAGGTGGTTTGGGCATGTGGAGAGGATGGAGAGTGAAAGATTGACGAGGAGAGTTTATGTGAGTGAGGTGGAGGGGGCGAGAGGGAGGGGGAGGCCGAGGATGAGATGGAGGGATGGAGTGGAGAGGTATATGAGAGAGGGGTGTGTGAGTTGGGAGCGTGGTAGTGAAATGGCAGGGGACAGAGTGACATGGAGGCGATTTGTTTGTGGCCACCCCGTTCGGGATTGAGGCGTCTGGCAATAGATAGATAGATAGTGAACCCATCCTTTACAAGTTTTACACAAGGCCATGCACCCTGTTCCATGACATTACCCATCTCACCTCTACTGACTATGGCTTTTGTTTTACCAGAATTTCTGCTCAGTTTCTTTGCTTCCATCTCATCCCTCCACCTTCCAAACTTCTCTCTGGCCTCCTCCCTGCTCCCTCAACAACCAATATTAAATTATCTGCATACAAAGAGTAACTTCTCTCAGGATGATCCACTTCTAAATTCTCTCAGCAATGCTTCAAGTGCCAAGCTGTGTAGCAAGAACTCAACACTGAACCACGATGCATACCAATTATGAATGACAATTTCTCCTTTAACTCCACTCATATAGTGACCCCCTTATAAAGTTTCATTAAAAAACCTAACAATCCCTTCATCAACACACAGCTGTCTCAACCAGCTTCTCAACAAATCTTTAGGACACCACCATGTGCTTTCTTCAAATCAACAAAAATGTAGTAAAACTTTCTATTCTATTGGAGATATTTCTCATGCTACTAACAGATGATGTTCATCAAACTTATGGTGAGACATTTTGAAGAGGTGGTATTAGATATGGATTCAGTAAATCTTCCAAAACTAAAGGTCTTTCTCATGTTTAATAAAATCATCTGATCTTAGCAACAACAAATAATATAAATGTTGTCACTGTAATGAAGGGATTTCCATCCATCCATCATCCAATCCTATGTTGCCCCATGAGGACAGTCGGAACCCGGGGCTAGGCAAGTTGATCCTGACATTTAAGATGAAAGTGACAAGCCTCACTCATCCTTGAGTGGCATTACGTGAGCAATAAACCCCAACCACCCCTTGGATATAAACCTACATAGGCTCAATCCAACTTGAGCAGCTTAATTATCCACTAAACCACCAGGTGCCACAATTTGGTTATGTGGTTACCACCCAGGGTAGTAAATGGTTTCCTGGTGGACAGGAAACCATTTGGCTTGTCACTCAGTGTTTACTCCTTGAAAATAGGAGTAATTTTTATGAGGTGAGGTGGACAAGGAGTGGGTGGGACAGACTGGCATGGTGGAGCAAATACAGTCAATGAAGATACCGTAGGTACTGCGGGCAGAATGGATGGGCATGGCGGAGAATCAAATAACATTTTTCCAAGAACAAGAAAATTCAAAACAAGAAAAAGATGAAAGTATGCATGCATTACTTCTAGGAAGGTTACCTGGTTTCTCAACATATGGTAATAACACCATCTCCAGCACCGTATAACAAAGACAACTCTCTAACACCACCCTCTCTCCCCAGCAACTTGCTACTGGTATGTGTATTGTACACACACACACACACACACACACACTGGTGGCAATTACCTATGCTGTTATGCTGCCATTACCTTTTTACTGTTATCAATCAAACCTACAACCTCCTCCCAACCACACTGACCTGAACGAGGCTCTTCACCAGCATGTCGTACTTGACAATGTCCTGCCGCACCACACTCAGGTACACTTTCTCCTCCTCCATCCTTCTGCTGAACTCTGCACACTACTGCAAAAGAGCATCATCAGCCTCTGAAAATGGGTGAGTGAAAAAGGATTACATGATAAGTGTAATATCTGAGTGTGAGAGTGAAGCGGGACTGTCAAGTCACCATGATATTGATATTGTATCCAAATACAGGTGTACTGTAAATATTATTATAAAAGAACTTAATGTAAAAACAGTAAGTGCACAACGTGAAACTGAATCAGGATGAAATGTATGGGAAATCTTTACTTGTCTGGAGGCAGATAATGCTGCATTATTAGTAGTCACTGAGAAGTTATCATTTTAGTTACACTGTTCCAAGATTCCAAAACAAAGATTCAAGTTATGCAGTGCACCAATCCAAATTAAGTGTGCATAGAATTTTACTCAAATTACATGGTCTGCTCTCACCTGAAAATTCCAGAGATCAACAAAACCTTCAATGGTTTACAAATTTTTTTCTTATATTTCCAACAGTTCTGGAAAATTATTACTGGTACCAGTACAGGTATTTAAGCAATACAAAGTAAACAATAGCTATGAGTAAAACCTCAGCAATATGATAATACAGTAGTAAGAACTTGCATGCGTGCGTGCAGGGGTGTGAGAGAGAGAGTGAGAAACTTAGCATGCTTTGGACTTGACCTGGGTTAAGTACATTGGTTGCGTATACTAACCACGACCTGTTGAAGTTTATACGGAAGTTTAAAGACAGGAATCAGAGGTTAGTTAAATGGAGTTTGTACCTTCAAGAATATACTTTACATATTAGACATGTAAAAGGAAGAGATAATGTACTGGCTGGTGTATTATCTAGAATGTAGGTATCATGTGAAGTTCACATATTACCTACGTTTCACCAAAATTCACCCATAAATTTCATCTTAAGGGAGGAGGTGTTACAGTCCAGTATAGTGTATAATTAAACAAACCTGAATAATTTAAATGACCTAGTTTGGGGGGGGATGTTATACTGGGGTAAGACTAGTGGGGGTTGGTGGGTGTGTTCTGAAGTGGAGAGGGGGGTAAGCATAGCTGGTCAGTAGTTGTCAGATAGTCGACCCAGTCTGACTCCACACTCACAGGTTTGTTTACTCCCCATTTGAATGCCTCCTTAGGTGCTGTTCAATTATATGCTTTATATTATCAGTTTTGTGGTATTTTGTGTATAACTCAGCAAATATTCTTGGGTGGTGTAATGTCTGAGTGTTAGGGAAAATATGCAGTAGTGTGAATATATTGTTACAGGCTCCTGGATCTTTGTACCTTTTTTGTGATAAAATAATTGCTTTAGTATAGTCTGGTTATTAACTAATAATATGGAATAACTACATAAATGAAACTTCATACATTAAGTCTGTCCAAAAATAAACCAAGCTTTCAAACAGCACACAAACTAGCTAGTGTAGCATGATTGCAATGGAAGCGCTGTGTACTGGCAACTTTAGCTTAAGTCTAAAAGTAGCCACATCACACTATGTCACTTGGTCATCAAGGTACACGTGCTTGAGTGAATGTGTTTAATGAACTTGGCAAATTTTTTCTGTCTCTTCTGTCATCTGAAATTGGCAACTTTTCAAGGTGGATTTCAACTTTGGAAAACAAGAAAAAAAAAAAAGGTCATAGGAGCCAAATCTGGCAAGCAGGGCAGCTGGGGGATGATAGTCATCTCATGCTTCATCAAAAAGTCATAGATAGGCAGCGATGTGTGAGTAGGTACACTGCCACGGTGCAACACCGTGAACAGATGGATGACAGCTTGGCTGCCAGTGACACGTCTGCCATTTTGGAACACCACTGAATAAGGTTTTGATGTGTTAGGATTAATTTTATATTGACATTACATAATGGAGTTTGAGGCTACGAGGAGGGGAGTCATTATTTTTGCTCTAGGACAAACAGGTGTCAAGATTAAGATTTTTTGTTATGGTTCTAACCATCAGTTGGGTTAGGTTCTGGAATTCAGTTAGAGCAGGAATTGAGTTTGATAAGCTTTTGGATATACAGTTTCCCAAAATAC
This sequence comes from Birgus latro, assembly GCA_018397915.1. Classification (NCBI taxonomy): domain Eukaryota; kingdom Metazoa; phylum Arthropoda; class Malacostraca; order Decapoda; family Coenobitidae; genus Birgus; species Birgus latro. Next base: position 10,815 of record JAGKTI010012321.1, on the reverse strand, counting down.
TCCAAGACTGATTTAATAGCCATGTAATGTTGTCCACAGACTCTGATAAACTAAAAAACAGTATTATTATAGTTTCAGCCAAGAACAGAATTACGAGTTTGATCCGTTTTTCTCGCTATTTTAGAAAATTCCAAGACACTTTTCTTCTATGGCATTTTCATTGCAAATTATTTTTATTGTACTCTTGAAGGTTAGGTTAGGTTATCTTCAGGGGTAAAATAATAATTTGCTGACGAAAATGCCTTAGAAGAAGTCTTAAAACTGCCAAAAATAGGAAAATAATGGATCAAAAACTTGTAATTCTTGTTATGGCTGATACTATAATCTTACCCAAAATAGTCCTTTTTTTTTGTTTTAAGATCATGCACAACAGAAGCAATATAACAGCAGACCCACGCCAAAACATAAGCTACTATTATATAAACAGGTATGTATATCTATA
>JAGKTI010012321.1:0-10253 GCA_018397915.1 Birgus latro | reverse complement strand
TATATAGGTAGATAGATATAGATATACATACCTGTTTATATAATAGTAGCTTATGTTTTGGCGTGGGTCTGCTGTTATGTTGCTTCTGTTGTGCATGATCTTAAAACAAAAAAAAAGGACTATTTTGGGTAAGATTATAGTATCAGCCATAACAAGAATTACAAGTTTTTGATCCATTATTTTCCTATTTTTGGCAGTTTTAAGACTTCTTCTAAGGCATTTTCGTCAGCAAATTATTATTTTACCCCTGAAGATAACCTAACCTAACCTTCAAGAGTACAATAAAAATAATTTGCAATGAAAATGCCATAGAAGAAAAGTGTCTTGGAATTTTCTAAAATAGCGAGAAAAACGGATCAAACTCGTAATTCTGTTCTTGGCTGAAACTATAATAATACTGTTTTTTAGTTTATCAGAGTCTGTGGACAACATTACATGGCTATTAAATCAGTCTTGGAGTATTTTGGGAAACTGTATATCCAAAAGCTTATCAAACTCAATTCCTGCTCTAACTGAATTCCAGAACCTAACCCAACTGATGGTTAGAACCATAACAAAAAATCTTAATCTTGACACCTGTTTGTCCTAGAGCAAAAATAATGACTCCCCTCCTCGTAGCCTCAAACTCCATTATGTAATGTCAATATAAAATTAATCCTAACACATCAAAACCTTATTCAGTGGTGTTCCAAAATGGCAGACGTGTCACTGGCAGCCAAGCTGTCATCCATCTGTTCACGGTGTTGCACCGTGGCAGTGTACCTACTCACACATCGCTGCCTATCTATGACTTTTTGATGAAGCATGAGATGACTATCATCCCCCAGCTGCCCTGCTTGCCAGATTTGGCTCCTATGACCTTTTTTTTTTTTCTTGTTTTCCAAAGTTGAAATCCACCTTGAAAAGTTGCCAATTTCAGATGACAGAAGAGACAGAAAAAATTTGCCAAGTTCATTAAACACATTCACTCAAGCACGTGTACCTTGATGACCAAGTGACATAGTGTGATGTGGCTACTTTTAGACTTAAGCTAAAGTTGCCAGTACACAGCGCTTCCATTGCAATCATGCTACACTAGCTAGTTTGTGTGCTGTTTGAAAGCTTGGTTTATTTTTGGACAGACTTAATGTATGAAGTTTCATTTATGTAGTTATTCCATATTATTAGTTAATAACCAGACTATACTAAAGCAATTATTTTATCACAAAAAAGGTACAAAGATCCAGGAGCCTGTAACAATATATTCACACTACTGCATATTTTCCCTAACACTCAGACATTACACCACCCAAGAATATTTGCTGAGTTATACACAAAATACCACAAAACTGATAATATAAAGCATATAATTGAACAGCACCTAAGGAGGCATTCAAATGGGGAGTAAACAAACCTGTGAGTGTGGAGTCAGACTGGGTCGACTATCTGACAACTACTGACCAGCTATGCTTACCCCCCTCTCCACTTCAGAACACACCCACCAACCCCCACTAGTCTTACCCCAGTATAACATCCCCCCCCAAACTAGGTCATTTAAATTATTCAGGTTTGTTTAATTATACACTATACTGGACTGTAACACCTCCTCCCTTAAGATGAAATTTATGGGTGAATTTTGGTGAAACGTAGGTAATATGTGAACTTCACATGATACCTACATTCTAGATAATACACCAGCCAGTACATTATCTCTTCCTTTTACATGTCTAATATGTAAAGTATATTCTTGAAGGTACAAACTCCATTTAACTAACCTCTGATTCCTGTCTTTAAACTTCCGTATAAACTTCAACAGGTCGTGGTTAGTATACGCAACCAATGTACTTAACCCAGGTCAAGTCCAAAGCATGCTAAGTTTCTCACTCTCTCTCTCACACCCCTGCACGCACGCATGCAAGTTCTTACTACTGTATTATCATATTGCTGAGGTTTTACTCATAGCTATTGTTTACTTTGTATTGCTTAAATACCTGTACTGGTACCAGTAATAATTTTCCAGAACTGTTGGAAATATAAGAAAAAAATTTGTAAACCATTGAAGGTTTTGTTGATCTCTGGAATTTTCAGGTGAGAGCAGACCATGTAATTTGAGTAAAATTCTATGCACACTTAATTTGGATTGGTGCACTGCATAACTTGAATCTTTGTTTTGGAATCTTGGAACAGTGTAACTAAAATGATAACTTCTCAGTGACTACTAATAATGCAGCATTATCTGCCTCCAGACAAGTAAAGATTTCCCATACATTTCATCCTGATTCAGTTTCACGTTGTGCACTTACTGTTTTTACATTAAGTTCTTTTATAATAATATTTACAGTACACCTGTATTTGGATACAATATCAATATCATGGTGACTTGACAGTCCCGCTTCACTCTCACACTCAGATATTACACTTATCATGTAATCCTTTTTCACTCACCCATTTTCAGAGGCTGATGATGCTCTTTTGCAGTAGTGTGCAGAGTTCAGCAGAAGGATGGAGGAGGAGAAAGTGTACCTGAGTGTGGTGCGGCAGGACATTGTCAAGTACGACATGCTGGTGAAGAGCCTCGTTCAGGTCAGTGTGGTTGGGAGGAGGTTGTAGGTTTGATTGATAACAGTAAAAAGGTAATGGCAGCATAACAGCATAGGTAATTGCCACCAGTGTGTGTGTGTGTGTGTGTGTGTGTACAATACACATACCAGTAGCAAGTTGCTGGGGAGAGAGGGTGGTGTTAGAGAGTTGTCTTTGTTATACGGTGCTGGAGATGGTGTTATTACCATATGTTGAGAAACCAGGTAACCTTCCTAGAAGTAATGCATGCATACTTTCATCTTTTTCTTGTTTTGAATTTTCTTGTTCTTGGAAAAATGTTATTTGATTCTCCGCCATGCCCATCCATTCTGCCCGCAGTACCTACGGTATCTTCATTGACTGTATTTGCTCCACCATGCCAGTCTGTCCCACCCACTCCTTGTCCACCTCACCTCATAAAAATTACTCCTATTTTCAAGGAGTAAACACTGAGTGACAAGCCAAATGGTTTCCTGTCCACCAGGAAACCATTTACTACCCTGGGTGGTAACCACATAACCAAATTGTGGCACCTGGTGGTTTAGTGGATAATTAAGCTGCTCAAGTTGGATTGAGCCTATGTAGGTTTATATCCAAGGGGTGGTTGGGGTTTATTGCTCACGTAATGCCACTCAAGGATGAGTGAGGCTTGTCACTTTCATCTTAAATGTCAGGATCAACTTGCCTAGCCCCGGGTTCCGACTGTCCTCATGGGGCAACATAGGATTGGATGATGGATGGATGGAAATCCCTTCATTACAGTGACAACATTTATATTATTTGTTGTTGCTAAGATCAGATGATTTTATTCAACATGAGAAAGACCTTTAGTTTTGGAAGATTTACTGAATCCATATCTAATACCACCTCTTCAAAATGTCTCACCATAAGTTTAATGAACATCATCTGTTAGTAGCATGAGAAATATCTCCAACAGAATAGAAAGTTTTACTACATTTTTGTTGATTTGAAGAAAGCACGTGGTGGTGTCCTAAAGATTTGTTGAGAAGCTGGTTGAGACAGCTGTGTGTTGATGAAGGGATTGTTAGGTTTTTTAATGAAACTTTATAAGGGGGTCACTATATGAGTGGAGTTAAAGGAGAAATTGTCATTCATAATTGGTATGCATCGTGGTTCAGTGTTGAGTTCTTGCTACACAGCTTGGCACTTGAAGCATTGCTGAGAGAATTTAGAAGTGGATCATCCTGAGAGAAGTTACTCTTTGTATGCAGATAATTTAATATTGGTTGTTGAAGGAGCAGGGAGGAGGCCAGAGAGAAGTTTGGAAGGTGGAGGGATGAGATGGAAGCAAAGAAACTGAGAAGAAATTCTGGTAAAACAAAAACCATAGTCAGTAGAGGTGAGATGGGTAATGTCATGGAACAGGGTGCATGGCCTTGTGTAAAACTTGTAAAGGATGGGTTCACTATCTATCTATCTATTGCCAGACGCCTCAATCCCGAACGGAGTGGCCACAAACAAATCGCCTCCATGTCACTCTGTCCCCTGCCATTTCACTACCACGCTCCCAACTCACACACCCCTCTCTCATATACCTCTCCACTCCATCCCTCCATCTCATCCTCGGCCTCCCCCTCCCTCTCGCCCCCTCCACCTCACTCACATAAACTCTCCTCGTCAATCTTTCACTCTCCATCCTCTCCACATGCCCAAACCACCTTAACACGTTTCTCCTAACACTTCCTATCACGTCCACATCCAAACCACAACACTTCTTCACTTCTTCATTTGTTTGTCTCTCCATGTGACTCTACATGCTCCTCTCAAATAACTCATTTCCACTGCTTTCACTCTTGACTTCTGTCCTTCCAACAGGGTCCAAGCTTCACTTCCATATGTTAGAGTTGGTATCACAATACTGTCATGTAACATCTTTTTCACTTCCATTCTCTTCCGTTCATTCATTCCCCCGTCCTCTCTTCTCACCACTTGCCATGTATACCTATGGATCATTTTGTGCCTGAAGAGGGTATTAACTGCCACCAACCCCCTCCCAGCACAAATGTCCACTAAAGCACTGCCATTCTCATCCATCTCTGCAGGCACACCCCACTCACCAACCACTCCATCCACCTTCTCATTCCCTACTTTTCCAATCATATCTCCAATCAGAAACACTCTCTCATTCCTTTCAAACTTTTCCAAGCAGGCTTCCACATTTGTCCAAAACTCTTCTCTCACTCTACTTACACGATCTTGCGTTGGCGCATACACGCACACAATTGCCCACATTTGTAGTCCAACTTTCACTCTTACCCACACAATCCTTGACCCAACTGATCCATACTCTCTTACATTCTCCTTCCACCTGTTGCTCACAACAATACACACTCCCTCTTTTGCCCTCTCATTCTCACTCACTCCCGCGTATATACCCCATCCATATTCCCATTCTCTCACACTCTCACCTCGCCATTTAGTTTCATTTATTCCACATATATCCACTTTCGCACTCTCAAGCACCTGTACAAAAGATGCTTTTTGTTAGAAGTAGACCCTAGGATGTGAGAAATTTTCAATGTGTAGTAGAAGGGGTATCCAGACTGTGAATGATGAAAATTGGTGATTGAGAAGACGGCCACTTGGAGATGTTTTGTCATCTGGGAGACATGCCAAGTGCAGGAGGAGGAGCAGAGGCTATCACCATTGCTAGAATAAGTGGATGGAAAAATACAGGGAACTGTTGCCTTTCCTGATCATGGAGGGGCTCTCCTTAGTACCCAGGTTACACTCTCCAAAATGTATGAGAAATGTTGTTTGGTAATGAGATGATTTGTAAGAGAGGAGGATACCTGCTGGTTGGAATACACAGGGGTGAGATTCATGACGGATGAGTAGGGTCTCACTGAGTGACAGAACTGAGATTACTATGTTGTAGGAGAAATTTGGCATAAGAAATATTGGAGTGGCAATGCAAAACAGAAGACTGATATAATTTGGAGTGTGGGGAGGAAAAAGGAGGGTGACTGAGGAGAGTCAGAGTGAATGTACCTGGAGGCAGACCAAGGAAGATGTGGGGTGATGTTCTGCATGGAGACATGGTTATGGAACTGAGCAGGAACGTGACTCAAGATTGTGACACATTGAGAGTTGAAATTGTATGAGAGGACCTGTACATAATAGCATGGTCACTGGTCTGTCATTATAAATGTATACATAAATGGAACTCAGGCAGTCCTCTCCTGAACTCCTAATGTCCTTTTTTTCCACAACACCACCTCAATAGGCACTCTAATGAAAGTTGCCTCTAGACCAACAAAAATATAGTAAAAGATTCTTTTCTTATTCAAGAACTTTTCTTGCAGTTGCCTAAAAGTAAATACAGTATTGCATCAGTGGTTCCTCTGAGCAGCGTGAAGGAAAATTGTATTTCATTAATATTGCCACTCTTGCTAATCATGCACTCCAAAACTCTCCGTAACTTTCAGTGTCTGATTGAACAGTTTCAGGCCCATACATCTAACGTGATTGAGAGTATCACCCTTCTTCATATTAGTATTCACAGTCATTTTTTATGCAGCATACATTTATCATAGCATATATCAAACCAGTTTATAATCTCATCCCTATATCCCATGATGCTTTCAACATTTGGCTGCAACACAAGACACATTACCAGCTTTGTCCTTTTTCACCATAACAGTTGCCGTAGCAGCGGTCTGAAAATCAGTCTGTGGCCATGGACCTTACACTGGTTGATGACTACTGACTATTGTACTGTCCTAACTTCATCGTTATTGACAAACTGTCCTTTAATAACATCCATTGTTTACTTAACAGTTTCAGGCCCGTACTTCATTCCAACCATTGTCACTCTTTAGCATGCTTAACCTTAGACTTTGCAATGTTTTTCAGTGGCGAGTAAAGTCTGTAAAATGTAAATGTTGTCCTGAGAGATTTAAGGGTTAATCATGATAATTTCTTAGCCCTTGAACCTCAGTATATTCCATGGTGATGAGTAAAATCGTATGACATTAGCCATGGGAAAATAGATAGTCATCACTGAGGTTTAAGAGTTAATGAGAGTTTCTGAGGCAGCATCTTAGCCATATACACCTCTGTTCTGATTCCGCATTGAGCCACTCATTTTACATTCCCGCAGATGTCCTTCCTTCATTATTATTGCAGCATCCATCCATTTTGTCAAGCACTAAGACATTTTTTGCCTTGGTGGACCCACAGAGTAGAGTAATGGCTTTTAGACCATTTTCTAGACCACCATATTACTTTTTCACACCACCAGTCTTGGAACCTTGTCTTGCAGTACCTCTTTTCATCTCTTTTATAGAAAGATTCCTTCACTGTCTGGTTCTTCATCTTCTACACTGCTGTCTTCAATTTCCTCACTGCCCTCCTTGGTAGATATATCTTTTTCTTTACCTCACAGTTTCTGTGTGGATGGACAATAGCTAGAGTGAATTCCACGCGACATAATGCAGCCAGTGAGAAGGTCGAGAGACCAGATTTCATTTCATATCGTGTGTTCCATTAATAGTGTAATGTGATTGGAGCTTACCTTCAGCTTCACATTAAGATTAAATAATGCACACCTACCTTTGCAGGAGATTCGTGAGCACACTGGGTCACAGGGGGAACTGGATGATCTTGCATCTCTGGTTCGGTCACGTATCACCCAACTTCGTGAGCAAATTGAGGAGCTGAAGAGACTGGCGCAGGTGGGTGAGGAGGGCATGGCCATTAACAATGTCACAGTTCTTTTCATACTCAATCATCCCAGTCATCATACCCATATCCCACACCAAGCCCTCTTCCTCCCATCATCCCCAGATATCACCTTCTGTTCTCCAAACCTCGCCCCTACAACTTCCTGGAGAGTGGTCAGAGCCCTTGGCTCTGACCGCCTCCCGATCATCATCACTACCAAAACCAGAATCCCCCCAGCTGGCTATAGACACACATACACTAATTATAAGAGAGCCAAGTGGGAGGCCTTCACAACTGAAACAGAACAACACTTTGAAACATTAAACAGTACATCCATCACAAACATCAACTCCGCTGTGCACACTTTCAGTAAATTATACAAAATGCAGACAAAAGACACATCCCTAGAGGAAACAGAAAAAGACACAACCCCAATTTCACACCAGAAATTCAAGGCCTCATCAGACAACGGGACACATTACGACACTCCCAAACACCACATACGCATGACATCATACAACAAATACATGAACTCAACACTCAAATAAACAATAAAATATCAGAACAGCAAACACTAAATTGGAATAATTATCTCCAAACACTTGATCACAAAACAAACACCAGCAAACTCTACAAAACACTAAACAACATCACACTCTCCAACAGCAACACTACACAATCACACGCTGCCATCACAACAACAGACACCATACCCTCAAACAAACAACAAGCAAACACTCTCATCAATCACGTTTCTCATGTCAGCCATCTAAACCCCCTTCGTGACGACTGACGTATCATCCGACGTAAGAGACAGTTCCCCACAGACCCAGACTTCGCACCTTTCACTTACAACCAGACGAAGCACATTGTCAGCAACCTCAAGCACTCATCTGCCTGTGGACCAGACAACATAAGCAACATACACCTTAAACACCTAGGACCACAAGGCATGCAAGCACTCACCAACTACAGCTACTCACACAACTCAGTACCCAACATCTGGAAGCATGGCATTATCATCACTATCCCCAAACCCAACAAAGACCCCACGTTACCTTCCTCACACCTCCCCATCACACTCCTCTGCACCCCCTCCAAAGGTACTACAACAAGTTACACCTCACACCCCCCCTAGCCCAATCACAACATGGTTTTAGGCCACTACACTCCACAAACACTCTTCTTACAGACCTCACACAGAGTTTTTGATGGCATGAATTCAGCTAGGCCACCACATAGAACACTCCTTGTCACACTAGACATTAGTAAAGCTTTTGATTTCATCCCCCGCCACAACCTCACAAACAAAATATTCAACACAAACATGCACAATAACACAAAAAGATGGCTAGCAAACTACTTAGCAGGCAGATATGCACATGTAACTTTTGCTGGTCTGTCCTCGAACATCAGAAACTTCACAAATGGCGTCCCCCGAGGGTCTGACTTGTCTCCTACACTCTTCAACCTATACATGCATGGCATGCCCAAACCCCACACACAACAAATACACATAGCTTCCTATGCAGACAACATAACACTTACATGCACACACCAAAACACAAACACAGCCGCACACATCCTCCAACCTTACCTCACCACACTACACGAATGATTCACTACAAACAGACTCAAAATAGCCCCAGCCAAATCTACAGTGACCCTTCTTACATACTGGACAGCAGAACACAGTCACATTCCACACCTCACCATAGACAACACTCCCCTACCACACACACACACACACAAAATCCATGGTGGAACATACAGTACATCAGTGTCATTTAAACAACACATCACAAACATCAAAAATAAATTAACACCAAGACTCAATGCCTTGAAGTCAATTGCCCATACAACATTTGGACACAACAAAGAAACCATCACCACAGTATACAAACAATATATGCATTCAATGATGAATTATGCAAGCCCTGCTTGGGATCCTAACCTCACTAAAACACACTATAACACTCTTCAGACCATACAAAACAAGGCCCTAAAAGTAATCACAAGCTGCACAGCTACTACACCTACAGACCACCTACACCAAGAAACCAAAGTCCTCAAAGTCAAGGATCATCTAGACATGAGAGGCACCCAAATTCTCGCTGCAGCCTCCACAAACCCACAACATCCACTACACTACATGGCAGCACATCCACACACACCAAGGAACATCAAAACAACACCCAGCACACGATATCATACACAAATACTATCATCTCTTCCCCCCTGCCCGCCTCAGAACAGCTTCCATAAGCATATTCATACTCAGATCGCTAGCCGTTCCATTCAGTCACTCAAAGACAACACACAGCTGCATGCATGGCCTCCTGATATCCATCCTTCCAAACGCTATCCCCCATGAGTACAGGGTCCACCTGGGCAGGCTGAGATGTGGGCACCATCCAGCCCTCTTAAGTTATCAGAAGAGGCTGGATGACTCTGTCGCCTGTTCAGGATGCAACACAGCACCCCATACTATTAAGCACATCATGGAAGACTGCATTGCGCATTGCACACAATCACCCACGCCAACAACACAACATACACTCCTTGAGAGCTCTGTAGGAAAGCCTGGTCTCAGCCATGGCGTTCCTTAGGGACTCGGGGCTGTTCAGCCAGACTGCCTAGGGAACAACTATTACTACTACCACTACACTGTCACAGTGGTCACATACTTTATATTATATTTTTGCTCCACAAGATTATTTTAGCCTAAGAGATCACCCAGCTAATACTGAAGGGTGTATGTAACTCCACCAGTTTGAAAAATCTCTCTCTTAAGGCGTTAGTATGTCGCTACTGGTACTGTAGTTGATTCTTCTGTTCATTCCTTTTTTTTTCTTTTTTTTTTTAAATTTCTTTCCCTATTTAGTGATTTTTTTTCTTTTGTGCTTCTCAGTTCTTCTACTCAACTTTTTCCTTCGTTAGTCATTTCTGTTACACCCAGGCCTCAGTGACTCTTAATCACTTGGGTAAAATCATTTTAATTCAGCAGG
>JAGKTI010012320.1:0-24823 GCA_018397915.1 Birgus latro | reverse complement strand
TGTTTTTGCTTTTTCTTGGAAGGAACAGTATGCAGGCCTGTGGCCTTTGGTTCCTTCTTCCTTGCATAAAAAAAAAAAAAAAAAATCCGATTTGTCGATTTTTTCCACATAGCCGTGACTTCAAGGACAAGATGTAGTACAAATTTTGACAAAGGTCCGGCTGTTAGGATCCGTATTGGAGATAGGTCCATTCTCTTATAATCTAATGATAGCTGAATAAGCGTATGTCTCGGCGAATACGCTGAATATGCATCTTCCTATAGTGTTAAGCACCCGTTTAGGAGGTTGGTCCATTCTCTTTTAATCTAATGATGGCAGAATAAGCGTTTTTCTCGGAGAATAAGCTGAATATGTAACTTCCTCAAGTGTTCTCTTAGTTGACTGAAAAACACATTATATTATATTCAAAATTAAAAAGACACTTGTGAGGGTTAAAATGTCATATTAATGAAGGATAACAAGAAGTCGACTGACACGTAAAGAAAGCTTACACCTAAGGTTTTTAAGAACAAATAGCTTGAAACACTGTGAGGATCACAGACAATTTAATAACAGATTTTTTTTTTCTCCAGCACAAGCAGTTTAAAATTACATCGAGCCTCGAGGCGGTAAAAAAAAAAAAATAAATAAATAAATAAAAAGCGAACATATGCACAATATCTAGCTTTATGTTACACCAAAAACAACATTTCTTTAGGTAAAATCTCTCAATACTGTGATTCCTCTTGAGACGGAATTCTTGTTTATTAACTTCTGATTTGTCGATTTTTTTTCCCATAGCCGTGACTTGAAGGACAAAAAGTAGTACAAACTTTGAAATAGTTCCGGCTGTTAGGATCCGTTTTGGAGATAGGTCCATTCTCTTATAATCTAATGATAGCCGAATAAGCGTATTTATCGGCGATGACGCTGAATATGCATCTTCCACTAGTGTTATCAAAGTTGACTGTAAAACACATTATATTATATTCACAACCAAGAAGACACTTGTGGGGGTGAAAATGTCATATTTATGAAGGATAAACAAGAAGTCGAATGACACGTAAAAAGAGCTGGCACCTTAGGTTTATAAGAACAAAAAGCCAAAGACATTGTGAGAATCATCGAGACAATTTAAAAACTTCGATTTTTTTTTCTTTTCGCAGCATAAGCAGTTTAAAATTACGTCGAGCCCCTTGCCGGTAAAAAAAAAAAAAAAAAAAATTCACAATTTCAAGGTTTCTCTTGCACCAAAAACCACATATCCTTAGGTAAAATCTATCAATACTGTGATTCCCCTTGAGACGGAGATCTTGATTATTAACTTCTGATTTGTCGATTTTTTTCCCCCCTTAGCCATGACTTCAAGGACAAGAAGTAGTGCAAATTTTGAAAAAGTTTCGGCTAATAGCATGCGTTTGGAGGTAGGTCCACTCTCTTTTAATCTAATAATGGCTAAATAAACGTATTTCTCGGCGAAAACGCTGAATATGCAACTTCCTATAGTATTGTCAAAGTTGACTGTAAAACACACTATATTACATTCAGAACCAAGAAGACACTTGTGAGGGTGAAAATGTCATATATATGAAGGATAACAAGAATTCGACTGACACGTAGGAAGAGCTGGCCCCTAAGGTTTTTAAGAAAAAAAAAAAAAAACTTGAAACATTGTGAGGATCACAGAGACAATTTAAAAAGTTCGAATTTTTCATTTTTTTTTCCCCTCCAGTACAAGCAGTTTAAAAATACGTCGGGCCTCGTCGCGGTAAAAAAAAAAAAAATCACGATATCAAGGTTTCTGTTACACAAAAAAACACATTTCATTAGGTAAAATCTCTCAATACAGGGATTCCTCTTGAGGCGTAATTCTGGATTATTAACTTCTGATTTGTCGATTTCTTTCTCCTTACCCTTGACTTCAAGGACAAGAAGTAGTGCAAATTGTGAAATAGTTCCGGCTGATAGCATCCATTTAGGATGTAGGTTCATTCTCTTTTAATCTAATTATGTTTGAATAAGCGTATTTATCGGTGAAAACGCTGAATATGCAACTCCAAGTGTTCTCAAAGTTGATTGTAAAACATTATATTATATTTAGAATTAAGAAGACACTTGTGAGGGTGAACATGTCACATTCATGAAGGATAATAAGAGGTCGACTGACACGAAAAGAGAGCTGGCACATAAAGTTTATAAGAACAAAAAGTTTGAAACATTGTGAGGATCACCTAGACAATTTAAAAACTTTGATATTTTTTTTTCTGCCCAGGACAAGCATTTTAAAGTTACGTCTATCCTCGTGGCGGCAAAAAAAAAAAAAAAAAAAAAAAAACTAACATTTGCACTATATCAATGTTTCTGTTACACCGAACACCACATTTCCTTAGGTAAAATCTCTTAATACTGTGATTCCTCTTGAGACGGAATTCTTGATTATTAACTTCAGATTTGTCGATTTCTTTTTTCCCTTATCCGTGACTTCAAGGACAAGAAGTAGTGCAATCTGTTAAATAGTTCCGGCTGATAGCATCCGTTTAGGAGGTAGGTCCATTCTCTTTTAATATAATGATGCCAGAATACGCGTTTTTCTCGGCGAAAACGGTGTAAATGTAACTTCATCAAGTGTTCTCAAAGTTTATTGTTAAACACATTATATTATATTAAGAAATAAGAAAACACTAGTGAGGGTTGAAATATCACATTAATGAAGGATAACAAGAAGTCGACTGACACGAAAGAAAGTTTACACATTAGATTTTTAAGAACAAATATCTTGAAACATTGAGAGGATCCCAGACAATTTTATAACTTCGATTTTTTTTCCAAGCACAAGCAGTTTAAAATTACGTCGAGTCTCGTGGCTGTAAAAAAAAAAAAAAAAAAAATTGCACAATATCTAGGTTTATGTTACACCAAAAACCACATATCCTTATGTAAAATCTCTCAATACTGTGATTCTTCTAGAGACAGTATTCTTGTTTATTAACTTCTGATTTATCGATTTTTTTCCCCTTAGCCGTGACTTCAAGGACAAGAAGTAGTGCAAACTGTGATATAGTTCCGAGTGAAAGGATCCGTTTTGGAGGTAGGTCCATTCTCTTTTAATCTAATACGATCTGAATAAGAGTATTTCTCGGCGAAAACGCTGAATATGTAACTTCCCCAAGTGTTTTCAAAGTTGATTGTAAAACACATTATATTATATTCAGAACCAAGAAGACACTTGTGAGGGTCGATATATCATATATTTGAAGGATAACAAGAAGTCGACTGACACGTAAGGAGAGCTGGCACCTTAGGTTTTTAAGAACAAAAAGCTTGTAACATTGTTAGGATCACAGAGACAATTTAAAAAGATCGATTTTTTCATTTTTATTTTTCTCCAGTACAAGCAGTTTAAAATTACGTCGGGCCTCGTGGCAGTAAAAAAAAAAAAAAACATTTTCACGATATGAAGGTTTCTGTTACACAAAAAAAACACATTTCCTTCAGTAAAATCTCTCAATACAGTGATTCCTCTTGAGGCGTAATTCTGGATTATTAACTTCTGATTTGTCGATTTTTTTCCCTTAGCCGTAACTTCAAGGACAAGGAGTAGTGCAAATTGCGAAATATTTCCGGCAGATAGCATCCGTTTAGGAGGTAGGTTCATTCTCTTTTAATCTAATTATGGCTGAATAAACGTATTTATCGGTGAAAACGCTGAATATGCAACTTAAAGTGTTCTCAAAGTTGATTGTAGAACAGATTATATTATATTTAGAATTAAGGAGACACTTGTGAGGGTGAAAAAGTCACATTCATGAAGGATAACAAGAGGTCGACTGACACGTAAAGAGAGCTGGCACATAAGGTTTATAAGAACAAAAAGCTTGAAACATTGTGAGGATCACCTAGACAATTAAAAACTTCGATTTTTTTTTTCTGTCCTGGACAAGCATTTTAAAATTACATCTATCCTCGTGGCGGCAGAAAAAAAAAAAAAAAAAAAAAACATTTGCACAATATCAATGTTTCTGCTACACCCAAAACCACATTTCCTAAGGTAAAATCTCTCATTACTGTCATTCCTCTTGAGACGGAATTCTTGATTATTAACTTCAGATTTGTCGATATCTTTTTTCCCTTATCCGTGACTTCAAGGACAAGAAGTAGTGCAAACTGTGAAATAGTTCCGGCTGATAGCATCCGTTAAAGAGGTAGGTACATTCTCTGTTAATATAATGATGGCAGAATAAGCGTTTTTCTCGGCGAAAACGGTGAATATGTAACTTCATCAAATGTTCTCAAAGTTGATTGTTAAACACATTATATTATATTAAGAACCAAAAAGACACTTGTGAGGGTTAAAATATCATATTTATGAAGGATAACACGAAGTCGACTGACACGAAAAGAAAGGTTACACATTAGGTTTTTAAGAACATATAGCTTGAAACATTGTGAGGATCCCACACAATTTAATGACTTCGATTTTATTTTTTTCAAGCACAAGCAGTTTAAAATTACGTCGAACCTCGTGGCTGTAAAAAAAAAAAAAAACATTTGCTCAATATCTAGGTTTATGTTACACCAAACCACATATCCTTATGTAAAATCTCTCAATACTGTGATTCCTCTTGAGACGGAATTCTTGTTTATTAACTTCCGATTCGTCGATTTTTTCCCCATAGCCGTGACTTCAAGGACAAGAAGTAGTACAAACTTTGAAATAGTTCCGGCTGTTAGGATCCGTTTTGGAGATAGGTCCATTCTCTTATAATCTAATGATAGCTGAATAAGCGTATTTCTCGGCGAATACGCTGAATATGCATCTTCCTATAGTGTTAAGCACCCGTTTAAGAGGTGGGTCCATTCTCTTTTAATCTAATGATGGCAGAATAAGCGTTTTTCTCGGAGAAAAAGCTGAATATGTAACTTCCTCAAGTGTTCGCATAGTTGATTGTAAAACACATTAAATTATATTCAGAACTAAAAAGACACTTGTGTTGATTAAAATGTCATATTAATGAAGGATAACAAGAAGTCGACTGACACGTAAAGAAAGCTTACACCTAAGGTTTTAAAGAACAAATAGCTTGAAACATTGTGAGGATCACAGACAATTTAATAACAGATTTTTTTTTCTCCAGCACTAGCAGTTTAAAATTACGTCGAGCCTCGTGGCGGTAAAAAAATAAATAAATAAATAAATAAAAAGCGAACATATGCACAATATCTAGGTTTATGTTACACCAAAAACAACATTTCTTTAGGTAAAATCTCTCAATACTGTGATTCCTCTTGAGACGGAATTCTTCTTTATTAACTTCTGATTTGTCGATTTTTTTCCCATAGCCGTGACTTGAAGGACAAGAAGTAGTACAATTTTTGAAATAGTTCCGGCTGTTAGGATCCGTTTTGGAGATAGGTCCATTCACTTATAATCTAATGATAGCTGAATAAGCGTATTTATCGGCGATGATGCTGAATATGCATCTTCCACTAGTGTTATCAAAGTTGACTGTAAAACACATTATATTATATACAGAACCAAGAAGACACTTGTGAGGGTGAAAATGTCATATTTATGAAGGATAACAAGAAGTCGAATGACACGTAAAAAGAGCTGGCACCTTAGGTTTATAAGAACAGAAAGCTAGAGACATTGTGAGAATCACCGAGACAATTTAAAAACTTCGATTTTTTTTTCCCCAGCATAAGCAGTTTAAAATTACGTCGAGCCCCTTGGCGGTAAAAAAAAAAAAAGAAAAAACATTTTCACAATATCAAGGTTTCTCTTGCACCAAAAACCACTTATCCTTAGGTAAAATCTATCAATACTGTGATTCCCCTTGAGACGGTGATCTTGATTATTAACTTCTGATTTGTCGATTTTTTTTTTCCCCCTTAGCCGTGACTTCAAGGACAAGAAGTAGTGCAAATTGTGAAATAGTTCCGGCTGATAGCATGCGTTTTGAAGGTAGGTCCACTCTCTTTTAATCTAATAATGGCTAAATAAACGTATTTCTCGGCGAAACGCTGAATATGCAACTTCCTATAGTATTGTCAAAGTCGACTGTAAAACACACTATATTATATTCAGAACCAATAAGACACTTGTGAGGGTGAAAATGTCATATATATGAAGGATAACAAGAATTCGACTGACATGTAGGAAGAACTGGCACCTAAGGTTTTTAAGAATAAAAACTTGAAACATTGTGAGCATCACAGAGACAATTTAAAAACTTCGAATTTTTAATATCCATTTTTTTTTTCTCCAGCACAAGCAGTTAAAAATTAAGTCGAGCCTCGTGGCGGTAAAAAAAAAAAAAATGTTCATGATATAAGGCTTTCTGTTACACACACAAAAAAAAAACACACATTTCCTTAGGTAAAATCTCTCAATACAGTGATTCCTCTTTAAAAGTAATTCTGTATTATTAAATTCTGATTTGTCGATTTATTCCGCTTAGCCGTGACTTCAAGGACAAGAAGTAGTGCTAATTGTGAAATATTTCTGGCTGATAGCATCCGTTTAGAAGGTAGATTCATTCTCTTTTAATCTAATGATGGCTGAATAAGCGTATTTATCGGTGAAAACGCTGAATATGCAAATTCCTTAAGTGTTCTCAAAGATGATTCTAGAACAGATTATATTATATTTAGAATTAAGAAGACACTTGCGAGGGTGAAAATGTCACATTCATGAAGGATAACAAGAAGTCGACTGACACCTAAACAGAGCTGACACATTAGGTTTATAAGAACAAAAAGCTTGAAACATTGTGAGAATCACCGAGACAATTTAAAAACTTAGATTTTTTTTGTTCTGTCCAGGACAAGCATTTTAAAATTACGCCTATCCTGGTGGAGTTAAAAAAAAAAAACAATATTTGCACAATATCAATGTTTCTGTTACACCGAAAACCACATTTTCTTTGGTAAAATCTCTCAATTCTGTGATTCCTATTGAGACGGATTTCTGGATTATTAACTTCAGATTTGTCGACTTCTTTTTTCCCTTATCCGTGACTTCAAGGACAAGAAGTAGTGCAAACTGTGAAATAGTTCCGGCTGATAGCATCCGTTTAGGAGATAGGTCCATTCTCTTTTAATATAATGATGGCAGAATAAGCGTTTTTCTCGGCGAAAACGGTGAATATGTAACTTCCTCAAGTGTTCTCAATGTAGATTGTTAAACACATTATATTATATCAAGAACTAAGAAGACACTTATGAGGGTTAAAATGTCACATTTATGAAGGATAACTAGAGGTCGACTGACACGAAAAGAAAGGTTTTTAAGAATAAATAGCTTGAAACATTGTGAGGATACCAGACAATTTAAAAACTTCGATATTTTTTTTCAAGTTCAAGCAGTTTAAAATTACGTCGAGCCTCGTAGCGGTAAAAAAAAAAAAAAATACGAACATTTGCACACTATCTAGGTTTATTTTACACCAAAAACCACATATCCTTATGTAAAATCTCTCAACACTGTGATCCTCTTGAGACAGTATTCTTGTTTATTAACTTCTGATTTGTTTATTTTTTTTCCCCTTAGCCGTGACTTCAGGGACAAGAAGTAGTGCAAACTGTGATATAGTTCCGGGTGATAAGATCTGTTTTGGAGGTAGGTCCACTCTCTTTTAATCTAATAAGAGCTGAAAAAGCGTACTTCTCGGCGAAAACGCTGAATATGAAACTTCCCCAAGTGTTTTCAAAGTTGATTGTAAAACACATTATATTATATTCAGAACCAAGAAGACACTTGTGAGGGTGAAAATGTCACATTTATGAAGGATAACAAGAAGTCGACTCACACGCAAGGAGAACTGGCACATTAGGTTTTCAAGAACAAAAGCTTGAAACATTGTGAGGGTCACCTAGACAATTTAAAAGCTTCAAATTTTTCATTTCTTTTTTTTTTCCCCTCCTCCACAAGCAATTTATAATTACGTCGAGCCTCGTGGCGGTAAAAAAGGAAAAAAAAAATCACAATATCAAGATTTTTGTTCAAAAAAACATATTCCCATAGGAAACATCTCTCAATACAGTGATTCCTCTTGAGAGGTAATTCTGGATTATAAACTTCTGATATGTCGATTTTTTTCCCCCTTAGCCGTGACTTGAAGGACAAGAAGTAGTGCAAATTGTAAAATAGTTCCGGCTGAGAGCATCCGTTTTCAAGATAGGTCCACTCTCTTTTAATCTAATGATGGCTGAATAGGCGTATTTATTGGCGAAAACTCTGAATATGCAACTTCCTCAAGTGTTCTCAAAGTTGATTGTAGAAAATATTATATTATATTCAGAACTAAGAACACACTTGTGAGGGTAAAAATGTCACATTTTTGAAGGATAACAAAAAGACGAATGACACGTAAAGAGAGCTAACACCTAAGGTTTTTAAGAACAAAAAGATTGAAACATTGAGAAGATCACCGAGACATTTCAAAAACTTCGATTTTGTTTTTTTCTGTCCAGGACAAGCATTTAAAAATTACGTCGAAACTCGTCGCTGTAAAAAAAAAAAACTAAATAAATAAATAAATAAATAAACGAACATTTGCACAATATCAATATTTCTGTTACAAGAAAAAACACATTTCCTTAGGTAAAATCTCAATAATTTGAATCCTCTTGAGACGGAATTCTGGATTTTTACCTTCTGATCTATCGATTTCTTTTTTCCTCTTAGCCATGACTTCAAAAACAAGAAGTATGGCAAACTGCGAAATAGTTCCAGATGATAGCATCCGTTTAGGAGGTAGGTCCATTCTCTTTTATTCTAATGATGGCAGAATAAGCGTTTTTCTCGGAGAAAACGCTGAATATGTAACTTCCTGAAGTGTTCTCGAAGTTGATTGTAAAACACATTATATTATATTAAGAACTAAGAAGACACTTGTGAGGGTTAAAATGTCACATTTATAAAGGATAAGAAGTCGACAGACACGTAAAGAGAGCTTACACCTAAGGTTTTTAAGAACAAATAGCTTGAAACATTGTGAGGATCACAGGCAATTTAATAACTTAGATTTTTTTTTTCTCCAGCACAAGCAGTTTAAAACTAGGTCGAGCCTCGTGGCGGAAAAAAAAAAAAAAAACGAACATTTGCACAATATCCAGGTTTATGTTACACCAAAAACAACATTTCTTTAGGTAAAATCTCTCAATACTGTAATTCCTCTTGAGACGGAATTCTTGTTTATTAAATTCTGATTTGTCGATTTTTTTTCCCATACCCGTGACTTGAAGGACAAGAAGTAGTACAAACTTTGAAATCGTTCCGGCTGTTAGGATCCGTTTTTTAGATAGATCCACTCTCTTATAATCTAGTGATAGCTGAATAAGCGTATTTATCGGCGATGACGCTGAATATGCATCTTCCACTAGTGTTATCAAAGTTGACTGTAAAACACATTATATTATATTCAGAACCAAGAAAACACTTGAGAAGGTGAGATTGTCACATTTATGAATGATAACTAGAAATCGAATGGCACGTAAAAAGAGCTGGCACCTAAGGTTTATAACAACAAAAAACTAGAGACATTGTGAGAATAACCGAGGCAATTTAAAAACCTTTTTTTTTTTTTTTTCGCAGCATAAGCAGTTTAAAATTACGTCGAGTCCCTTGGCGGTAAAAAAAAAATATATATATATTTTCACAATATCAAGGTTTCTCTTGCACCAAAAACCACATATCCTTAGGTAAAATCTCTCAATACTGTGATTCCCCTTGAGACGGAGTTCTTGATTATTAACTTCTGATTTGTAGATTTTTTTCCCCTTAGTCGTGACTTCAATGAAAAGAAGTAGTGCAAATTGTGAAATAGTTCCGGCTGATAGCATGCGTTTTGGAGGTAGGTTCATTCTCTTTTAATCTAATGATGGCTAAATAAACGTATTTCTCGGCGAAAACGCTGAATATGCAACATCATCTAGTGTTCTCAAAGTTCACTGTTAAACACAGTATATTATATTCAGAACCAAGAAGACACTTGTGAGGGTGAAAATGTCATATATTTGAAGGATAACAAGAGTTCGACTGACACGTAGGAAGAGCTGGCACCTAAGGTTTTTAAGAACAAAAAGCTTGAAACATTGTGAGGATCACAGAGACAATTTAAAAAGGTCGATTTTTTCATTTTTTTTTTCTCCAGTACAAGCAGTTTAAAATTAAGTCGGGCCTCGTGGCGAAAAAAAAAAAAAATCTCGATATCAAGGTTTCTGTTACACAAAAAAACACATTTCCTTAGGTAAAATCTCTCAATACAGGGATTCCTCTTGAGGCGTAATTCTGGATTATTAACTTCTGATTTGTCGATTTTTTTCCCCTTACCCTTGACTTCAAGGACAAGAAGTAGTGCAAATTGTGAAATAGTTCCGGCTGATAGCATCCTTTTAGGAGGTAGGTTCATTCTCTTTTAATCTAATTATGTTTGAATAAGCGTATTTATCGGTGAAAACGCTGATTATGCAACTTCAAGTGTTCTCAAAGTTGATTGTAGAACAGATTATATTATATTTAGAATTAAGGAGACACTTGTGAGGGTGAAAATGTCACATTCATGAAGGATAACAAGAGGTCGACTGACACGTAAAGAGAGCTGGCACCTTAGGTTTTTAAGAACAAAAAGCTTGAAACATTGTGAGGATCACCGAGACAATTTAAAAACTTCTAATTTTGCATTTCCTTTTTTTCCCCTCCTGCACAAGCAATTTATAATTACGTCGAGCCTCGTGGCGATAAAAAAAAAAAAAAAGATCACAATATCAAGATTTCTGTAAAAAAAAAAAAAAAAAACATATTTCCTTTGGTAAAATCTCTCAATACAGTGGTTCCTTTTGAGACGTAATTGTGGAATATTAACTTCTGATTTGTCGATTTTTTTTCCCCCTTAGCCGTGTCTTGAAGGATAAGAAGTAGTGCAACTTGCGAAATAGTTCCGGCTGATAGCATCCGTTTTGAAGATAGGTCCATTCTCTTTTAATCTAATGATGGCTAAATAGGCGTATTTACTGGCGAAAACTCTGAATATGCAACTTCCTCAAGTGTTCTCAAAATTGATTGTAGAACATATTAAATTATACTCAGAACTAAGAAGACACTTGTGAGTGCGAAATTGTCAAATTTTTGAAGGATAACAAAAAGTCGAATGACACGTAAAGAGAGCAAACACCTAAGGTTTTTAAGAACAAAAAGATTGAAATATTGAGAGGATCACCGAGACAATTTAAAAACTTCGATTTTGTTTTTTTTTTCTCTCCAGGACAAGCATTTAAAAATTACGTCGAGCCTCGTCCGTGGTAAAAAAAAAAAAAAAAGTAAATAAATAAATAAATAAATAAATAAACCAACATTTCCACAATATCAATGTTTCTGTTAGAAGAAAAAACACATTTCCTTAGGTAAAATCTCAATACTTCGATTCCTCTTGAGAATAAATTCTGTATTTTTAACTTCTGATCAGTTGATTTTTTTTTTTTTCTCTTAGCCATGACTTCAAGGACAAGAAGTAGAGCAAACTGCGAATTGTTCCGGCTGATAGCATTCGTTTAGGAGGTAGGTCCATTCTCTTTTAATCTAATGATAGCAGAATAAGCGTTTTTCTCGGAGAAAACGCTGAATATGTAACTTCCTCAAGTGTTCTCAAAGTTGATTGTAAAACACATTATATTATATTAAGAATTAAAAAGACACTTGTGAGGGTTGAAATGTCACATTTATGAAGGATAAGAAGTCGACTGACACGTAAAGAAAGCTTACACCTAAGGTTTTTAAGAACAAATAGCTTGAAACATTGTGAGGATGACATACAATTTAATAACTTAGATTTTTTTTTTCTCCAGCACAAGCAGTTTAAAATTACGTCGAGCCTCGTGGCGGTAAACAAAAACAAAATTAAAACCGAACATTTTCACAATATCTAGGTTTATGTTACACCAAAACAACATTTCCTTAGGTAAAATCTCTCAATACTGTGATTCCTCTTGAGACGGAATTCTTGTTTATTAACTTCCGATTTCTCGGTTTTTTTTCCCACAGCCGTGACTTCAAGGACATGATGTAGTACAAACTTTGAAATTGTTCCGGCTGTTAGGATCCGTTTTGGAGATAGGACCATTCTCTTATAATCTAATGATAGCTAAATAAGCGTATTTCTCGGTGAATTCGCTGAATATGCATCTTCCTATAGTGTTAAGCATCCGTTTAGGAGGTTGGTCCATTCTCTTTTAATCTAATGATGGCAGAATAAGTGTTTTTCTCGGAGAAAAAGCTGAATCTGTAACTTCCTCAAGTGTTCTCATAGTTGATTGTAAAACACATTATATTATATTCAGATCTAAGAAGACACTTTTGAGGGTTAAAATGTCACATTTATGAAGGATGACAAGAATTCGACTGACACGTAAAGAAAGCTAACACCTAAGGTTTTTAAGAACAAATAGCTTGAAACATTGTGAGGATCACAGACAATTTAATAACAGATTTTTTTTTTTCTCCAGCACACTCAGTTTAAAATTACGTCGAGCTTCCTGGCGGTAAAAAAAAAAAATCAAAACCGAACATTGGCACAATATCTAGGTTTATGTTATACCAAAACCAACATTTCTTTAGGTAAAATCTCTCAATACTGTGATTCCTCTTGAGACGGAATTCTTGTTTATTAACTTCTGATTTGTTGATTTTTTTCCCCATAACCGTGACTTGAAGGACAAGAAGTAGTACAAACTTTGAAATAGTTCCGGCTGTTAGGATCCGTTTTGGAGATAGGTCCATTCTCTTATAATCTAATGATAGCTGAATAAGCGTATTTATCGGCGATGACGCTGAATATGCATCTTCCACTAGTGTTATCAAAGTTGACTGTAAAACACATTATATTATATTCAGAACCAAGAAGACACTTGTGAGGGTGAAATTGTCACATTTATGAAGGATAACAAGAAGTCGAATGACACGTAAAAAGAGCTGGCACCTTTGGTTTATAAGAACAAAAAGCTAGAGACATTGTGAGAATCACCGAGACATTTTTAAAACTTCGATTTTTTTTTCGCAGCATATGCAGTTTAAAATTACGTAGAACCCCTTCGCGTAAAAAAAAAAAAAAAAAAAAAAACGAACATTTTCACAATATCAAGGTTTCTCTTGCACCGAAAACCACATATCCTTAGGTAAAATCTCTCAATACTGTGAATCCCCTTGAGACGGAGATTTTAATTATTAACTTGTGATTTGTCGATTTTTTTCCCCTTAGCCGTGACTTCAAGGGCAATAAGTAGTGCAAATTGTGAAATAATTCCGGCTGATAGCATGCGTTTTGGAGGTAGGTCCACTCTCTTTTAATCTAATGATGGCTAAATAAACGTATTTCTCGGCGCAAACGCTGAATATGCAACTTCCTCTAGTATTCTCAAAGTTGACTGTAAAACAAACTATATTATATTCTGAACCAAGAAGACACTTGTAATGGTGAAAATGTCATATATATGAAGGATTACAAGAATTCGACTGACACATAGGAAGAGCTGGCACCTAAGGTTTTTAAGAACAAAAACTTGAAACATTGTGAGAATCACAGAGACAATATAAAAACTTCGAATTTTTAATTTACATTTTTTTTTCTCCACCACAAGCAGTTTAAAATTACGTCGAGCCTCGTAGCGGTAACAAAAAAAAAAAAAAAAAACTTTCACGATATCAAGGTTTCTGTTACAGACACACACACACACACACAAAAACATTTCCTTAGTTAAAATCACTCAATACAGTGATTCCTCTTGAGACGTAATTCTGGATTTTTAACTTCTGATTTGTCGATTTTTTTTCCCCTTAGCCGTGGCTTCAAGGACAAGAAATAGTGCAAATTGTGAAATAGTTCTGGTTGATAGCATCCGTTTTGGAGGTAGGATCATTCTCTTTTAATCTATTGATGGCTGAATAAGCGTATTTATCGGTGAAAACGCTGAATATGCAACTTTCTCAAGTGTTCTTAAAATTGATTGTACAACGTATTATATTATATTTAGAATTTAGAAGACACTTGTGAGGGTGAAAATGTCACATTCATGAAGGATAACAAGAGGTCGACTGACACGTAAACACAGCGGACACATTAGGTTTATAGGAACAAAAAGCTTGAAACATTGTGAGGATCACCGAGACAATTTAAAAACTTCGATTTTTTTGTTCCGTCCAGGGTAAGCATTTTAAAATTACGTGTATTCAGGTGGCGGTTAAAAAAATAAAATAAAAAACGAACATTTGCACAATATCAATGTTTCTGTTACACCGAAAACCACATTTCCTTTGGTAAAATCTCTCAATTCTGTGATACCTCTAGAGCCGGAATTCTGGATTATTAACTTCAGATTTGTCGATTTCTATTTTCCCTTGTCCGTGACTTCAAGGACATGAAGTAGTGCAAACTGTGAAATAGTTCCGGTTGATAGCATCCGTTTAGGAGATAGGTCCATTCTCTTTTAATATAATGATGGCTAAATAAGCGTTTTTCTCGGCGAAAACGGTGAATATGTAACTTCCTCAAGTGTTCTCAAAGTTGATTGTTAAACACATTAAATTATATTCAGAACTAAGAAGACACTTGTGAAGGTTAAAATGTCACATTTATGAAGGATAACAAGAGGTCGACTGACAAGAAAAGAATGTTTACACATTAGATTTTTAAGAACAAATCGCATGAAACATTGTGAGGATCCGACACAATTTAAAAACTTCGATATTTTTTGTTCAAGCTCAAGCAGTTCAAAATTACGTCGAGCCTCATGGCGGTAAAAAAAAAACAAACTTTTGCACAATATCTTGGTTTATCTTACACCAAAAACCACATATCCTTATGTAAAATCTCTCAATACTGTGATTCCTCTTGAGACATTATTCTTGTTTATTAACTCCGGATTTGTTTTTTTTTCCCTTAGCCGTGACTTCAAAGACAAGAAGTAGTGCAAACTGTGATATAGTTCTGGGTGATTAGATCCGTTTTGGAGGTAGGTCCTTTCTCTTTTAATCTAATATGAGCTGAAAAAGCGTATTTCTCGGCGAAAACGCTGAATATGCAACTTCCCCAAGAGTTTTCAAAGTTGACTGTAAAACACATTATATTATATTCAGAACCAAGAAGACACGTGTGAGGGTGAAAATATCACATTTATGAAGGATAACAAGAAGTCGACCGACACTTAAGGAGAACTGGCACCTTAGGTTTTTAAGAACAAAAAGCTTGAAACATTGTGAGGATCACGAAGACAATTTAAAAACTTCTAATTTTTCATTTCCTTTTTTTTCCTCCTGCACAAGCAATTTATAATTACGTCGAGCCTCGTGGCGGTAAAAATGGAAAAAAAAATCACAATATCAAGGTTTCTGTTCAAAAAGCCATATTCCCTTAGGTAAAATCTCTCAATACAGTGATTCCTTTTGAGACGTAATTCTGGAATATTAACTTCTGATATGTCGATTTTTTTTTTTTCCTTAGCCGTAACTTGAAGGACAAGAAGTAGTGCAAATTGTGAAATAATTCCGGCTGATAGCATCCGTTTTCTAGCTAGGTCCTCTCTCTTTTAATCTAATGATGGCTAAATAGTAGTATTTATTGGCAAAAACTCTGAATTTGCAACTTCCTCAAGTGTTCGCAAAGTTGATTGTAGAACACATTATATTCAGAACTAAGAAGACACTTGTGAGGGTGAAAATGTCACATTTTTGAAGGATAACAAAAAGAAGAATGACACGTAAAGAGAGATAACACCTAAGGTTTTTAAGGACAAAAGGATTGAAACATTGAGAAGATCACCGAGACATATCAAAAACTTCGATTTTTTTTTTTTCTGTCCGGCACAAACATTTAAAAATTACGTCGAAACTCGTCGCTGTATAAAAAAAACTAAATAAATAAATAAATAAATAAACAAACATTTGCACAATATCAATGCTTCTGTTACAAGAAAAAACACATTTCATTGGGTAAAATCTCAATACTTTGATTCCTCTTGAGACGGAATTCTGGATTTTTAACTTCTGATCTGACGATTTCTTCTTTTCTATTAGCCGTGACTTCAAGGACAAGAAGTATAGCAAACTGCGAAATAGTTCCAGCTTATAGCATCCGTTTAGAAGGTAGGTCCATTCTCTTTTATTCTAATGATGGCAGAATAAGCGATTTTCTCGGAGAAAACGCTGAATATGTAACTTCCTCAAGTGTTCGCAAAGTTAATTGTAAAACACATTATATTATATTAAGAACGAAGAAGATACTTATGAGGGTTAAAATGACACATTTATGAAGGATAAGAAGTCGACTAACACGTAAAGAAAGCTTACACCTAAGGTTTTTAAGAGCAAATAGCTTGAAACATTGTGAGGATCACAGACAATTTAATAATATATATTTTTTTTCCTCCATCACAAGCAGTTTAAAATTACGTCGAGCCTCGTGGCGGTAAAAAGAAAAAAAATAAAAAGGCAACATTTGCACAATATCTAGGTTTATGTTACACCAAAAACAACATTTCCTTAGGTAAAATCTTTCAATACTGTGATTCCTCTTGAGACGGAATTCTTGTTTATTAACTTCTGATTTGTCGATTTTTTTTTCCCCATAGCTGTGACTTGAAGGACAATAAGTAGTACATACTTTGAAATAGTTCCGGCTGTTAGGATCCGTTTTGGAGGTAGGTCCATTCTCTTATAATCTAATGATACCTGAATTAGCGTATTTCTCGACGATGACGTTGAATATGCATCTTCCACTAGTGTTATCAAAGTTGATTGTAAAACACATTATATTATATTCAGAACCCAGAAGACACTTGTGAGGATGAAAATGTCACAATTATGAAGGATAACAAGAAGTCGAATGACACTTTAAAACCGCTGGCATCTTAGGTTTATAAGAACAAAAAGCTAGAAACATTGTGAGAATCAGCGAGACAATTTAAAAACTTCGATTTTTTTTTCCGCAGCACAAGGAGTTTAAAATTACGTCGAGCCTCGTGGCTATAAACAAAAAATAAAACATTTGCAAAATATCTAGGTTTATGTTACACCAAAAACCACATATCCTTATGTAAAATCTCTCATTACTGTGATTCCTCTTGAGACAGAATTCTTGTTTATTAACTTCTGATTTGTTTATTTGATTCCCTTATCCGTGACTTCAAGGACAAGAAGTAGTGCAAACTGTGATATAGTTCCGGGTGATAGGATCCGTTTTGGAGGTAGGTCCAATCACTTTTAATCTAATAAGAACTGAATAAGCGTATATCTCGGCGAAAACGCTGGATATGCAACTTCCCCAAGTGTTCTCAAAGTTGATTGTAAAACACATTATATTATATTCAGAACCAAGAAGACACTTGTGAGGGTGTAGATGTCACATTTATGAACGATAACAAGAAGTCGACTGACATGTAAGGAGAGTTGGCATCTTAGGTTTTTAAGAACAAAAAGCTTGAAACATTGTGAGGATCACCGAGACAATTTAAAAACTTTTAATTTTTCATTTCCTTTTTTTTTTCCCCCTCCTGCACAAGCAATTTATAATTACGTCGAGCCTCGTGGCGGTAAAAAAAAAAAAAAAAAACACAATGTCAAGATTTCTGTTCAAAAAACCATATTCCCTTAGGTAAAATCTCTAAATAGAGTGATTCCTATTGAGACGTAATTCTGGAATATTAACTTCTGATATGTCGATTTTTTTCCCCGTTAGCCGTGACTTGAAGGACAAGAAGTAGTGCAAATTGTGAAATAGTTCGGGCTAATAGTATCCGTATTGAAGATAGGTCCATTCTCTTTTAAATTAATGATGGCTGAATTGGCGTATTTATTGGCGCAATCTGTGAATACGCAACTTCCTCAAGTGTTCTCAAGTTGATTGTAGACATATTATATTATATTCAGAACTAAGAAGACACTTGTGAGGGTGAAAATGTCACATTTTTGAAGGATAACAAAAAGACGAATGACACGTAAAGAGAGCAAACACCGAAGGTTTTTAAGAACAAAAAGATTGAAATATTGAGAGGATCACCGAGACAATTTAAAAACATCGATTTTGTTTTTTTTTTCTATCCAGGACAGCTATTTAAAAATTACGTCGAGCCTCGTCACGGTAAAAAAAAATAAAAAGTAAATAAATAAATAAATATATATATAAACGAACATCTGCACAATATCAATGTTTCTGTTACAAGAAAAAACACATTTCCTTAGGTAAAATTTCAATATAGTGATTCCTCCTGAGACGGAATTCTGTATTTTTAACTTCTGATCTGTCGATTTCTTTTTTTCTCTTAGCCGTGACTTCAAGGACAAGAAGTAGAGCAAACTGCGAAATAGTTCCGGCTGATAGCATCCGTTTAGGAGGTAGGTCCATTCTCTTTTAATCTAATGACGGCAGAATAAGCGCTTTTCTCGGAAAAAAAGCTGAATATGTAACTTCCTCAAGTGTTCTCATAGTTGATTGTAAAACACATTATATTATATTCAGAACTAAGAAGACACTTGTGAGGGTTAAAATGTCACATTTATGAAGCATAACAAGAAGTCGACTGACACGTAAAAGAAAGCTTATACCTAAGGTTTTTAAGAACAAATAGCTTGAAACATTGTGAGGATCACAGACAATTTAATAACTTAGATTTTTTTTTTTTTTCCAGCACAAGCAGTTTAAAATTACGTCGAGCCTCGTGGCGGTAAAAAATAAAAAAAATCGAACATTTGCACAATATCTAGGTCTGTGTTACACCAAAAACAACATTTCCGTACGTAAAATCTCTCAATACTGTGATTCCTATTGAGACGGAATTCTTGTTTATTAACTTCTGATTTGTCGATTTTTGTCCCATTGCCGTGACTTGAAGGACAATAAGTAGTAAAGACATTGAAACAGTTCCGGCTTTTAGGATCCGTTTTGGAGATAGGTCCATTCTCTTATAATCTAATGATACCTGAATTAGCGCATTTCTCGGCGATGACTTTGAATATGCATCTTCCACTAGTGTTATCAAAGTTGATTGCAAAACACATTATATTATATTCAGAACGAAGAAGACACTTGTGAGGGTGAAAATGTCACATTTATGAAGGATAACAAGAAGTCGAATGACACGTTAAAAGAGCTGGCACCTTAGGTTTATAAGAAGAAAATGCTAGAAACATTGTGAGAATCACCGAGACAATTAAAAAACTTCGATTTTTTTTCGCAGCACAAGCAGTTTAAAATTACGTTGAGCAACTTGGCGGTAAAAAAAAAAAAAACGAACATTTTCACAATATCAAGGTTTCTCTTCCACCAAAAACCACGTATCCTTAAGTAAAATCTCTCAATACTGTGATTGGCCTTGAGACGGAGTTCTTGATTATTAACTTCTGATTTGTATATATTTTTTTTCCTTAGCCGTGACTTCAAGGACAAGAAGTAGTGCAAAATGTGAAATAGTTCCGGCTGAGAGCATGCGTTTTGGAGGTAGGTCCATTCTCTTTTAATCTAATGATGGCTAAATAAACGTATTTCTCGGCGAAAGCGCTGAATATGCAATTTCCTCTAGTGTTCTCAAAGTTGACTGTAAAACACACTATATTATATTCAGAACCAAGAAGACACTTGTGAGGGTGAAAATGTCATATATATGAAGGATAACAAGAATTCGACTGACACGTAGGAAGAGCTGGCACTAAGGTTTTTAAGAACATAAAGCTTGAAACATTGTGAGGATCACAGAGGCAATTTAAAAAGTTCGAATTTTTCTCTTTTTTTTCTCCAGTACAAGCAGTTTAAAATAACGTCGGGCCTCGTGGCGGTAAAAAAAAAAAAAAAAAATCTCGATATCAAGGTTTCTGTTACACAAAAAAACACATTTCCTTAACTAGCGGAGGCGGTAGCTCGATCGGTAGAGAGTTGGCTTGCGGTCCCGTGGGACCCAGGTTCGAATCCTCGGTGGTGCAGGGAACAATTTAAGGATTTGAATTTCATTAAATCAGGCTTTACTGATCTACCAGAAGACCCGCCGACAAGTCGTATAAATGACCCCGCTAATACCAGTACACAAGTCCTGTATGAGACAGCCCTAGCATGTATTCAATATGGACGGTGGGTGTTAAGCGCCGAAGTGGTGACATGTAGATTGTAGGAGGACGACTGGTCCTTGATAGCTGGCTGTGAAGCCTATGCCCAGAGTCGGACACATAAAAAAAAAAAAAAAAGTAAAATCTCTGAATACAGTGATTCCTCTTGAGGCGTAATTCTGGATTATTAACTTCTGATTTGTCGATTTTTTTTCCCCTTAGCCGTGACTTCAAGCACAAGAAGTAGTGCAAATTGTGAAATAGTTCCGGCTGATAGCATCCGTTTAGGAGGTAGGTTCATTCTCTTTTAATCTAATTAGGGCTGAATAAGCGTATTTATCGGTGAAAACGCTTAATATGCAACTTCCTCAAGTGTTCTCAAAGTTGATTGTAGAACAGATTATATATTATTTAGAATTAAGAAGACACTTGTGAGGGTGAAAATGTCACATTCATGAAGGATAACAAGAGGTCGTCTGACACGTAAAGAGAGCTGGCACATAAGGTTTATAAGAACAAAAAGCTTGAAGCATTGTGAGGATCACCGAGACAATCTAAAAACTTCGATTTTATTTTCTGTCCAAGACATGCATTTTAAAATTACGTCTATCCTCGTGGCGGCAAAAAAAAAAAAAAAAAAATCGAACATTTGCACAATATCAATGTTTCTGTTACACCGAAAACCACATTTCCTTAGGTAAAATTTCTCAATACTGTGATTCCTCTTGAGGGGGAATTCTGGATTATTAACTTCAGATTTGTCGATTTCTTTTTTCCCTTATCCGTGACTTCAAGGACAAGAAGTAGTGCAAACTGTGAAATAGTTCCGGCTGATAGCATCTGTTTAGGAGGTAGGTCCATTCTCTTTTAATATAACGATGCCAGAATACGCGTTTTTCTCGGCGAAACGGTGAATATGTAACATCATCAAGTGTTCTCAAAGATGATTGTTAAACACATTATATTATATTAAGAACTAAGAAGAAACTTGTGAGGGTTTAAATGTCACATTTATGAAGGATAACAAGAAGTCGACTGACACGAGAAGAAACGTTACACATTAGGTTTTTAAGAACAAATTGCTTGAAACATTGTGAGGATCCCAGAAAATTTAATAACCTCGATTTTTTTTTTTCAAGCACATGCAGTTTAAAATTACGTTGAGCCTCGTGGTTGTAAAAAAAAAAAAATGCACAATATCTAGGTTTATGTTACACCAAAAACCACATATCCTTATATAAAATCTCTAAATACTGTGATTTCTCTTGAGACAGAATTCTTGTTTATTAACTTCTGATTTGTTTATTTTTTTCCCTTATCCGTGACTTCAAGGACAAGATGTAGTGCAAACTCTGATATAGTTCCGGGTGATAGGATCCGTTTTGGAGGTAGGTCCATTCTCTTTTAATCTAATAAGAGCTGAATTAGCATATTTCTCGGCGAAAACGCTGAATATGCAACTTCCCCAACTGTTTTCAAAGTTGATTGTGACACACATTATATTATATTCAGAACCAAGAAGACACTTGTCAGGGTGAAAATGTCACATTTATGAACGATAACAAGAAGTCGAGTGACACGTAAGGAGAGCTGGCACCTTAGGTTTTTAAGAACAAAAAGCTTGAAACATTGTGAGGATCACCGAGACAATTTAAAAACTTCTAATATCTCATTTCCTTTCCCCCTCCCCCTCTCCTGCACAAGCAATTTATAATTGCGTCGAACCTCGTGGCGGGAAAAAAAAAATCACAATATCAAGATGTCTGTTCAAAAAACCATATTCCCTAAGGTAAAATCTCTCAATACAGTGATTCCTCTTGACACGTAATTCTGGAATATTAACTTCTGATTTGTCGATTTTTTTCCCCGTTAGCCGTGACTTGAAGGACAAGAAGTAGTGCAAATTGTGAAATAGTTCCGGCTGATAGCATCCGTTTTGAAGATAGGTCCATTCTCTTTTAATCTAATGATGGCTGAATAGGCGTATTTATTGGCGAAAAATCCGAATATGCAACTTCCTCAAGTGTTCTCAAGTTGATTGTAGATCATATTATATTATATTCAGAACTAAGAAGAGACTTGTGAGGATGAAAATGTCACATTTTCGAAGGACAACAAAAACTCGAATGACACGTAAAAAGAGCAAACACCTAAGGATTTTAAGAACAAAAAGATTGAAATATTGAGAGGATCACCGAGACAATTTAAAAACTTCGATTTTGTTTTTTTCTGTCCAGGACAAGCATTTAAAAATTACGTCGAGCCTCGTCGCGGTAAAAAAAAAAAAAAAGTAAATAAATAAATAAATAAATAAATAAACGAACATTTGCACAATATCAATGTTTCTGTTACAAGAAAAAACACATTTCCTTAGGTAAAATCTTACTACTTTGATTCCTCTTGAGACGGAATTCTGTATTTTTAACTTGTGATCTGTCGATTTCTTTTTTCCTGTTAGCCGTGACTTCAAGGACAAGAAGTAGAGCAAACTGCGAAATAGTTCCGGCTGATAGCATCCGTTTAGGAGGTAGGTCCATTCTCTTTTAATCTAATGATGGCAGAATAAGCGTTTTTCTCGGAGAAAACGCTGAATATGTAACTTCCTCAAGTGTTCTCAAAGTTGATTGTAAAATACATTATATTATATTCAGAACTAAGAAGACACTTGTGAGGGTTAAAATATCACATTTATGAAGGATAAGAAGTCGACTGACACGTAAAGAAAGCTTACACCTAAGGTTTTTAAGACCAAATAGCTTGAAACATTGCGAGGATGACAGACAATTTGATAACTTATTTTTTTTTTCTCCAGCACAAGCAGTTTAAAATTACGTCGAGCCTCGAGGCGGTAAACAAAAAAAATAAATAAATAAAAGCGAATATTTGCACAATATCTAGGTTTATGTTACACCAAAAACAACATTTCCTTAGGTAAAATCTCTCAATACTGTGATTCCTCTTGAGACGGAAATCTTGTTTATTAACTTCTGATTTATCGATTTTTTCCCACAGCCGTGACTTCAAGGACAAGATGTACTACAAACTTTGAAACAGTTGCGGCTGTTAGGATCCGTTTTGGATATAGGTCCATTCTTTTATAATCTTATGCTAGCTGAATAAGCGTATTTCTCGGCGAATACGCTGAATATGCATCCTCCTATAGTGTTAAGCATCCGTTTAGGAGGTTGGTCCATTCTCTTTTAATCTAATGATGGCAGAATAAGCGGGTTTTTTTGGAGGAAAAGCTGAATATGTAACTTCCTCAAGTGTTCTCATAGTTGATTGTAAAACATATTATATTATATTCAGAACTAAGAAGACACTTGTGAGGGTTAAAATGTCACATTTATGAAGGATAACAATAAGTCGACTGACACGTAAAGAAAGCTTACACCTAAGGTTTTTAACTACAAATAGCTTGAAACATTGTGAGGATCACAGACAATTTAATAACTTAGATTTTTTTTTTTTCTA
This sequence comes from Birgus latro, assembly GCA_018397915.1. Lineage (NCBI taxonomy): Eukaryota > Metazoa > Arthropoda > Malacostraca > Decapoda > Coenobitidae > Birgus > Birgus latro. The sequence goes on along the minus strand of JAGKTI010012320.1, from coordinate 1,287 downwards.
GAACAAAAAGTTTAAAATAACGTCGAGCCTCGTGGCGGAAAAAAAAAAAAAATAAATAAATAAAAAGCGAACATTTGCACAATATCTAGGTTTATGTTACACCAAAAACAACATTTCTTTAGGTAAAATCTCTCAATTCTGTGATTCCTCTTGAGACGGAATTCTTGTTTATTAACTTCTGATTTATCGATTTTTTTTCCCATAGCCGTGACTTGAAGGACAAGAAGTAGTACAAATTTTGAAATAGTTTCGGTTGTTAGGATCAGTTTTGGAGATAGGTCCATTCTCTTCTTATCTAATGATAGCTGAATAAGCGTATTTATCGGCGATGACGCTGAATATGCATCTTCCTCTAGTGTTATCAAAGTTGATTGTAAAACACATTATATTATATTCAGAACCAAGAAGACACTTGTGAGGGTGAAAATGTCACATTTATAAAGGATAACAAGAAGTCGAATGACACATAAAAAGAGCTTGCACATTAGGTTTATAAGAACAAAAAGCTAGAAACATTGTGAGAATCACGGAGACAATTTAAAAACTTCGATTTTTTTTTTTCTCGCAGCACAAGCAGTTTAAAATTACGTCGAGCCCCTTGGCGGTAAAAAAAAAGAGCTGCCTGGAACCACTGTCCGACTCACTCCTTCTTCATTTCTGTAACATTCGCGGCCTTTCCTCTAACTTTCACGCTGTCGAACACCACCTCTTCTCCTCTAAACCTCACCTTCTCTTCCTCACTGAGACTCAGCTGTCTGAGGCAACTGACAGCAAACCCTTTTCTGTATCCTCCTACTTTCTCTATTCTCGTTTCAAAGCCAAAGGTGGCTGTTGCGTATACGTACGCAACGATCTATCTTGCTCTCGTGTTCCTGAACTTGATTCTTCTGAATTCTCTGCTCTCTGGCTTCGGCTTTCCTGTCATTCTCTGACTAAATATATCTGTGCTGTTTACTTATCTCCCAATTCTACTGACTATCAAAAATTCTTTGACTATCTTACTTCTACGATGGAACACATTCTGTCCATTTCTCCTTTCTCTGAAATCTCCATTCTAGGAGATTTCAATGTTCACCACCACCTTTGGCTCTCCTCTCCTTTAACTGATTCACCTGGTGAACAAGCCTACATCTTTTCTATCCTTAATGACCTAGAGCAGCTTGTACAGCACCCTACCCGTATCCCTGACCGCCTTGGAGAGAGTTCCAACATACTTGACCTTTTCCTAACAACTAATCCTTCTGCTTACACTGTTCATCTTTTCTCTCCGTTGGGCTCCTCCGATCA
>JAGKTI010012319.1:0-24825 GCA_018397915.1 Birgus latro | reverse complement strand
TTCATGCCTAACCTGTTTTCATCATGCTGTTAATGTGTTAAGAAATTACCCTAAATGTTAATCATAATTTCCTGCTTGCAATTTAATTTTCCCATGCATAGTTCTTAAGTAAAACAGCTAGAAAAAAGGATGAAGCTGTTAATTTCATGTCCGGTCCTAACCTAACCTAACCTATGGTTACAATAAAGATTTTCATGCCTAACCTGTTTTCATCATGCTGTACATGTGTTAAAAAATTACCCTAAATGTTAATCATAATTTCCTGCTTGCAATTTAATTTTCCCATGCATGGTTCTTAAGTAAAACAGCTAGAAAAAAGGTTGAAGCAGTGAATTTCATGTCTGGTCCTAACCTAACCTAACCTAACATTGTGTTAATCATCATTTCCTGCTTTTAATTTAATTCTTTCATGCATGGTTATTAAGTGCACCAGCTATGAAAAAGGTTGAAGCAGTGAATTTGATGTCCGGTCATAACCTAACCTAACCTAACCATTTTTTTGGTAACAATTAACATCATTTACTGTATTTGATGCTTTGTATCCAATAATTTAGTGCATAAAATGTGAGAAAAGATGATTTCCATGTCTGATACTTACTTATACTATGCTGGCAAGTTTTGAGATCCTATGACTCACTCACCTCTAAATCATCATTTTTTGGTTAAAATTCAATAAATTCATGCTATGTGTGCATTATTTATGTGAAAAGGGACCTAAATAAGTGCTATACATGTCCACTAGGGAGGTAGGAAGGTAGTTTTCTGATTTAGGTTAGGTTAGGTTAGGGTCATGAAACACCAGTGCTGGAGCTTCAGGACCAATATCCGGACAAAACAAATATTCGGACATGCCTTTGGCTCTATTACAACGGATATTGGAGGGATTACTGTACTGTATTTTTAAAAAGTCAGTCGGAGCACAAATATCCCTGCGGGATAGGCCCGGCGCGCCTCCGACAACCCCGCAGTAAAGGGGTTAAAGCACACAAAGAATAGAAAAGCTGGGTCTGCTTTCCTAGGAAGAAAGAAGAGAGAGGGATGACATAACTGCAGTGCTCAGGGCCATGACAGAAGTAGACAAAACTGACAGAGAAGATCTGTTTGTATGGATGGGGGAGCAACAAGAGGACATGGAAAGAAACTGAAAAAGACAAGTTGATTGAAGGATATCAAGAAATACAGTTTTCCATGTAGATGCACTGACCTGTGGAATAGCCTGGACAAAGAAATCGTCCAGTCCAAAAACTTACTGTATATAAATGAGTAAAGTCTGACTGGTTGACACGGAGACGGGACGCCACGAGTGTACCTCATTTCCTGAATATCACAACTAAGTAAATACAACTACTATAGGTAAATACACACACAAAGTGTGTGTGTGTGTGTGGGGAGGGGGGTATAAGAAAGCACTGGAAAGAGCATAAGTTCTTTGTTTATCAAATGTTTTGAAATATTCAGAGCCCATCTTCTGTGTAGTCTCAAACAATAGGAAATAAAGAAAAGTGCTTAATCCTGTGTATCTCTCCCACCTATTTTACACACTCATCACTACAAACCTCTCATATTCCTCCTCAAACTGATCTCCCTTGTGCTCTAGGTAGCATGAATATGCCTCCTCAAAGGTGACTTGTTCATGCTCAATATCAAAAGAAGAGTTTAAACTTACGTGAATGTGCCCCCCTGAAACTCGTCCAACTTGAGTTTGTTTTCACGTGCTCGGCCAGCCAAATCTCTAATTCTGGAAGCAATTTCCTCGACCCCTATGGTGTCAGCTCCTCGCACAATTGGAGTGATGAGGCCAGCTGGGGTGGCCACAGCAACACTAATGTCAACTTGATTTGCCATGGTCAACTGAAATTATTGCAGAATGACATAAGTTTGCATCCATTCCCTGTTCATGAAAGAAAATGATGCCTACTGTATAGTGCATCTGTTAACTTACTAAATTTCTGTGTAATATGCTGTAAATTTTTATGCAAGTACAAGTAATGAAAATGATATTACACTGTCATTGTTATAAATCATGTATTTTATGCTAAATCCACAGATAATTAAAGAACTATAAAATGCTCACAGAGAACATTCATTCACCAATGACAATAAAACTGAAGATTTACTGCTGTACTTCCTCTTTTCTATCAGACGAACAGTTCTGTGGTATTACATGGTCAGTAAAACACTTTGATGATCTTAGTCAGCCCTGTTACTGTACCTCAGAAATGGCATACCTCTGCTAATGCCACTGAAATTTATTATTTATTCTTGCATACACAACTGGATCCACCTCAAAATCTAATCACCTCTTCCTTGAACTACTGCCAACCTATCCAGCAGATTTCACAGAAATTCAATTACAACTTTCCGAGATCCGCACAAAAAGATAGATGGACAGACATGTGTGCATACATAACCCCCTTCCACACTGTGCTAGTGGAGGTCAAAACAGATGAGACAATAAAGCTGATTTACCAGTTTCTCCTGACTGATGGTACTGGATACCTACTATAGACAGGAAGTCGTGATGTTCTCGAATACATCACTGTCTTATACTGAGGACTGTCTGCACCAGTTACTGAAGAGAACTAAGGACCATATCATTATGAGTTCAAGAAGCTTTCTAGCAACTCTTCCTTATGGTACCACTTTACTTCTGTATCTGGTGCTGATGAGGGACTAACGCTTAGTGTCACTGTGCACCCTGGGTGGAGCACCTGTGGTGTCCACCCTGGAGACAAATCTTCTCAATTTACCCTGCATTTCACTGTGGGAAGGACCCTTGTTCAACCCTAGTGGAGTACTGTCTACCACAAAGCGGCTCTCTGCACTGTGAGTGTGCTGTGCTGAACCTGTGGGACAGCACCATGGAGGTAGTTGTTTGCCTATGGTCAATAGATCTGCTCAGTCAGGCATACTGGGGTTGGGCAACAACAACAACTTTTGTACATGGTACATTAACCAAAGAAATGTGACTTACTGACCTGATCTCCATTCCAAACACAGTTCATCTCTGGACAACGAGTGAGAGCCACTGCCACAGCCTTAATGATGAGATCGTTGATGCTCACATTTGCACCCTCTTTCTTGAACTCCTTCCTCAGTTCCACCAACTTGTCTACATTGCACTCTAATGTCCCATATGAGTGAGCAATCCCAGTCTGCCAGAAGACTGCTCACAATATAACAGAACTCATGAAGTAATGAATATCAACATTAATATAAAAGAATGAGGAAAAGATGCTTGGTAACAAGATCAACATCGTCATATCCAAAGCCTTGTTCCTGCTGAGAATCCCACAGAAAATAACTGCCATCCCCTCTTACTCTATTTTTCTCTCTGTTTCATTCATGCATATCAACAATTCATTTAATTTTTCATGTTGACAATCATTTTGAGAAAGTCCATTTCTACAGCCTGTAACCTGAAAAGTTCTAAATCTCCATTGTTTACTGGACATATTTAATTTCCATATCACAGCATTGCTGGTTCTTTGAAAGCAGTGATAAGAAATAGGGAAGTGAGCATGGAAGTAAAAAACAAAGTTGTTCCATGATAGTAATGTGATACCAACTCTAACGTGAGGAAGTGATGTTTGGACCCTGTCGGAAGGATGCAAGTCAAGAGCGAGTGCAGTGAAAATGAGTTATCTGAGAGGAGTATGTGGAGTTACATGGTGACACAGATTGACAAATGAGGACACAAAGGAGTGGAGTAAAGTGGAAGTGGATGTGATTGAAAGCATTTGGAGAAATACACTGAGGTGGTTTGGCCATGTGGAGAGGATGGAGAACAGGACACTATCGAGTGGAGTGTATGTAAGTGAGATGGAGGGGGGGAGAGGAAGAGGGAGGCTGAGGATAAGATGGAGGGAAGGAGTGGAGAGACATATGAGAGAGAGAAGTGTGAGACGAGGGGAGGGAAGTGAAATGCCAGGGGACAGGGTGACATGGAGGTGGTTTGTTTGTGGCCACCCCTTATGGGATTGAGGCATCTGGCAATAAATAGAGAGAGATAGAGAGCATTAAAAGCAACATACGTCTCGGTGTCTTCTTCAAGTTAAGCTCTTCACCTTGAGGACTGTTTTCAACACCTTATTCTTCACTTCACCACACAATATTGTTCAGCTTCCGAGAAATTTTCCGAAAGGGAAAGGTTAAATACAGACTACATTAAGCTCTTCAGTACCAAATGTTTTTTATAAGATGAATAAAATTTTCTGATGGTGGCAAGAATAAACCATGACATCATATTGCAAAGGCTAACCATTCAATATTCAACCAAATTTACCAATTCCTGTACTGTACTCACATTATCAAACTGGGAAAGGAACTGAGGATGGCCATAAGGATGACATCAAATTTGAGAGAGTTGTCTTACCTCACCTGCCTCATCCACATCCATGTCTCCCCTGCCTCACCCACACCCTCACCTCCCCTACCTCACCCACACCTTCATCTCCCCTGCCTCACCCACACCCTCACCTCCCCTGCCTCACCCACACCCTCACCTCTCTTCTCTAAATAACCTCACTCTTTAGTCTCCATTTATCCATCCTTACACAACACAGCCCTCACATATTTAATGATAACCCCTCTCTCACCTCCAAACTATTCACTTGCTTCTCCACCCATTCCGTACTATATAAGAGAAATTACTGTCATGTTCTTTCCTTGTAAATGCTCCAATTTATTCTTACTTGCTTACACTTTCACTTTGTTCTTGTGCATACCCACTCACACTCACCTACCATCCCAGTATTTGTATCAACAGCATACAGACAAGTTAGTCCTTTTCTGGTTGGAACGGCTCAAGCATTCTGTTCCATCTAACACTTGATAATTCTACAAAGCTGAGAGAGAGTGTTAATACTGATAGCTTGTGTGACCTTCCAATTCTGGTTCAGCTCCTATGCCTGATGTCCTCACTTTCTACTACTGAACTATCCCATCCAAAAGCATCATCATTATCCCCATCATCATCCTGACTCTAGTTCCTACTATATAAAATAACTAAATAAATATACATATACATAAATAAAAAGTGCACACACACATACACACACACACACACACACACACATGCACAAAAAAGGAGAAAAAAATGCACCAGTTAACCAAAAACATCCCTGCCTTACACCTACATTTATAATGATAGCATTGCTAAACTTCTTCCCAATCTCCATACTTGCCTAAACATTATCATCACTGTCATCATCATCATCATCATGCCATTTTCCCAACATTTCTTTCAATTAAAATATAAGAGAGGTGTGAAGAAAGCAGTCATAGGAACATGATAGCATGAAAGAAAGAGGCCATACATATTATCATCCATCATTCAAGCCTTCAAAAATCATTGCCCCACCTTAGGGTCAAAACCATCCACAAAGTATTGATGCACTTTATAAATGACTATGAGAAAGAGTCATTCATTACATCTACTGCTGAGCAAAATTAATAAAGAAAGAAAGAAAGAATTAAAGTTCAACCCTTGACATGTGCCTCTCCATACGTACTAGTGCATCATTCATCCATTTAATCAAACCATCTAAACACACTTTTTATTTTCCCTTTGGTGAAAAGAATACCTTACTCTACAGCTTTCAAAAAATTTGACTTTTTAAATCCAAGCCAATTGATATATACCAGTACATCCCTTTAGCAGTCCTTTAACAGTCCAATTTCCACTGCTCACACTCTTGGCTTTTCAGTTTACAGTATAAGGGTTTCACTGCCTTATGTTAATGTAGGCATTAACACACTGAAATGGCAGGGGACAGAGTGACATGGAGGCGATTTGTTTGTGGCCATCCTGTGCGGGATTGAGGAGTCTGGCAATAGACAGATAGACAGAACACACTGTGAAGTCCTCTTGTCACCTTTTGTTGCAAGGGACACTATGTTGTCAAACCAAGGGGTATTTCCAGGCTGGCAGAACTGATGCAAATTCTTACTCTCACAAATTTTGAGGGATGTATTGAGTTTATAAACAACTGAATATTTGATTACTGACTGCCTAGTGTACAAAATCCTCCCCAGCACTAGGTGTCAGTTGTAAGCTGGTTTATCAGCTTATTTCCAGTGGTTGCTGTGTATGCCACGGTTGGGGGACCCAGGGGGGGGGGATGTTTGAAAAATTAAACTGGTTAATTTTTACTATGGCTTTACTTGACTGATCTAAAACTATGCAACCCCTAATTGTAAGAAAGAAAGACAAGGTCCATGCCTTTGACTGGGTTAGTCGCTTGGCAATCGTTCTCCTCATACTGGAAATTTCCACGTCTGAATATTCCTGTCCCTCGGCAAAGACCAGTGGTGGTGGTGGTGGTGGTGGTGGTGTCACTGCCACAGCTGGCTCAGGAGCAGCAGCAGCAGGTGATACCACACTGGGTGGAGGTGCTGAAACATACACAGGTCATTATCAATTAACTGAAGTATACTACAATTAACCCTATCAGCAAGTTAACACCATCTTAACACTGCCAGATGATTTTGTTCACTTAATGATCATTTCATATAATTCTTCCAGCTCAAAAAGTCTCTCCTAAGTTGAATAAATTAGCTGGGAAACTGTGAGAATAAAATACAAAAACTGTCATAATGTAGGGATTAATCCCTTGCATACACAACTTGTTATTTCTATTTTATTCTTAGAACTGTCAGACAGACAACTGTCATTTTTATTTTATTCTTAGATCTCACATATAACTTTATTCAGCTTGGGAAATTACTTTTTAAAATATAGCAGTTATACACAGCCTTCAAATACCCTTCACTACCAGACCTCTCCCCAGAGCTGAAAAAAATATATCAATAAATCAAAAATAAAAATAAAAATGCAGGTAGCAAAAACATAAAAACACCACTGGGCTAAAAGGGTTAATAATAAATAAAAAATAAAAAATAAAAATGAAAATGCAGGTAGCAAAAACATAAAAACACCACTGGGCTAAAAAGGTTAATAAACACATAAGAACTGGAAGGTCCAAACTTCCACACAGATGGCAGCTGAGAGCATTCTGGCTGTTCAGTATCAGAATATCTTCCTTACATACTATCTTTTTTTAATATTCATTAATGCTCTCAAATTCATAGTAATTTACATAAAAAAATACTTATTAACTCTAACCAAGGATTTCTCACAAGTGAATACTACAATACTGTCCAATGTCAGTCTTGATAAGACTTCTAGATGTGTCAATAGCAGAAAAAGAATTGCTTGGGACAGTTTCTGAAGTCTCTGAATGCTCAGATTTTTCTTGGTTGAACAAAGTCTTTTGGTGTTAGCCTGAATATCATCATCATCATCATCTATGATACTCCACTGCAGAATAAGGGATTCCCTCAACATTCTGTATTCTGATCAACTAGCTGTTTGTCAAGTCCAGCCCAATTTTGGTATTAAAGCAAAATATGACGCGACGCAGAAGGATACCGTATGACTCATCCAAGTTTTATTACATTATCTGAGAGAAGTCATGGGTGACTAATGGAATACTAAAACAAAGAAGGCCAGAGGAATGATGCTTTACTATACACAATTCAATATAAGTTCAATATCTTCCAAATACCTGGCTCAAGAGCTCTGGGTTTAAGACTCTTCTCCCTGACGTGGCTCAAGACATCACCCTTGAGGAGGACACCGTGTGGGCCTGAGGAAGTCACCTGTTCAGCTGTCAACCCATACTGCTCTAGTAAATTCCTCACCGATGGTCCATAGTTCCTGACAAACAAAACAGAAAGAACTCATTCACCACAGGCACCTTTACGCCTATAATACAGTATGATGACAACTTAATACCTAAAGCATCATCATCATCATGATCCCGTTTAGGATCCCCAGTCAACAAAAAATATCTTCTGGGACAGTCCATGAAACATTTGAAAATATTCTCTGATATATACTCATGCAGCCTATGTACATGCTGGCTATTTTTAATAATAAAGCATTATCATGGAAGTTACATAACATGTAAAATACATGGTAGATTCAGTTAATATTGGGCTAAGTATGTAAATACAAACAGCATCAACACTCTATGTTAAACAATTGCTCATCTTGGTAGCCAAAGTTACATTTTTGGGAATGTGAGTACACAGGTTAATGGTTCTTACATCTCTCTTGGGACAGGAATTAGGGGAGAAAGAGAAAGAGAAAAAAAAGCCAAATGGCCACTTTAAATGCCACATCCCTGTGCTAGTTACTAACTATGCTGAATTACTGCACACAACTGTGCAGGTTCCATTTACAATGAAATTTTATGGGTATGATTTGGGGGAGTTGCTTGTGACTTTTTCTAGTGATCACAAGCCCCTCCCTTCTCAAAATATATTCTCCAACACCTTAAAAAAAAAAAAAAAAAAGTCTCATATTCATATAACTCTGTTTGCAGTAAAACCACAATTACTGCTGAGTGGCACAAAAACACACATGAAAATGGCTGAAATATATCTGGTATTTTAATAAGGAAAAAACAAATGAAAGGCTGAAAGTGCATAAAACTTGTCCCTCCCAAAAGAAAGCCAAGATCAAGATCCTTAGTAAGTAAAAGATGCTACTTACATTCCTTCTTGCTAAGCATCACAATGAATGATTCAGTCCTGAACAGCTGTACAAGAGGGATAAGTATGCCATGCACAGAAGTAATTAACCCCTTTAGCCAAAGGATGCTAGTTTATATTTTACCTTTGCTACTACCACATGATTATAATCAGCTTAGGCAAGCACCCAAGCTGGGAATGATAATAATGAAGCCTATTATTTAACATCTCTTTGAAGTCTTTCCAGAGCTCCTTATAATAATCTGGTAGTAATTACAATAAAATGAGGAGGGTGTCCCCAGGTCTTATTCTTACTACAGGTACCTCCACTCAGTTTTATTCATTTGGAGACAGACTTCAAACTGGAAAGGTTCAATTTAGACTTCAATATCCCCATCCTTTTGAAGGGTGGGGTATGAAAAAGGCATCCCATGGCCACGAGGATTAACCCTTTCGTGCACAGTAAGTTTTATTAAGTTTCACGGCTCACAATTTTACTCCCCCGCAGCTCCGCTGGCATCCCGCGGTACGCAAATTACACGTATTCTCGCCTCATTTTTGCCACCCAAACCTCAAAATGTTGCCCTGATCTTATTTGCAGAAGTTTGTTCCAGCTGATAAGCCAAAAGAAAAACCACAAAAATATGAATAAAAGTACACTAGGCCGCTGTGAATAAACATTTTGGAAAGTTGATCTCACTTCCCAACATCGTCGTTCGAGTGTTTTCCATCATACAGAAAAATGTTATTATAAGTTTTGACAGAGAATTTCATTGGCTTTCTAATGAGGTATGTCTGGTTGTGATGCGATTTGTAGTTTTTGAGAAAATAGCCAAAAACTAAAAGCCATTTTTGTAAAAAAAAATGATTTTTGTTCAGGGAGGTATACTGCAGAAGTTTCTTGAACACCTTATGTTTTTATTACATAATCTTATGTAGAATTTCATAAGCTTTCTCCTGATACCTTTTTGCTTTTATACGCCTCATAATTTCCGAGTAAATTGCAAAAAAACTACAGGGTACTCGCAGCCGCGGTGCACTTTCGTCATGCTGTCACAATAACCGCCTACGTAACCACAACTTTTCGTTAGAGACATTACATACAGTAGTTATGTCCTGTACATACGTAGAATTCACTGATCTTTACCATGGTTCTTACAGGAAATCGATACGTTCAATAATTTTGGAGTAAATGGATGACAAAGATAGAACACTCTTCCTCGCCCGCAAGCGAGATAAAAATGCTCAATTTCCCTGCCTCACGAATACTTACATATTTTTGCTCATTACGTTTTATTATTATTATTTTTTACTCAAATTATACATGTGAAATATCATAAGCTCTTTGATAGTGCTCTCAGTAACTCGACATTTCCACTAGTCTTTTTACTGGTTACTGATACTAAAGCTGAACTTTCTTCCATCTCATATGTGTATATGTAAAAAACAATACCTATTTGTGAAAAAAATACAGAAATGTAGAAACAGGTCAATGTACAAATCAACAAAATATGGATAACTCACTTGCTCCAGAGGTGTTGAGCTGCTGGCAGGAACTTGAAGGAATTGAAGATGAGTTAGGTGGTGTGTGAGTTGTGTGTGTGTGCGTGGGTGCATGGGTGTGTGAGTGTGTGTGTGTGTATGTGTGTGTATGTGTGTGTGTGTGTGGCGTATTCTCTGTTGCTTGCACCACGTTTGCCTAACACATGCAATGCACACAATAGATTTCTCCACGAATATTCGCTGCACGACAAACGTATATAATGTCATATACAGTATGTGTCGCTGTGTGGCGTATTTTCTTGTCTCTGATCATTACACAACTTTCCGCTGTCAGTCAATGCACGCAATATTTCTCGGTGAACACTCGCTGCACTATTTTATACATATATTTCACACTGAACCATATCCAATATAAAACACTATCACATGATTCCATCCCAGCCTCTTCTGTTATTCCCTTCCCTACTGTATGGCGTAAGAGACTGCCTGTTCCCTTAGCAACTAATGCATATGTCTATGTATCTCTATGGCATAACATAATGCCTGCTATGGTAGGTCAGTTATTTCACTAATCCAGTCACTACATGTTTCACAGATATAAGTAATGGCTTCACTATAAGGGTAAAATACATCATTTTACGGGCAGGGTGAGTGGAAACCCCGCTATAACAAACCAGACTCTGCCTCTAGGCCTAATGGCTGATAATGGGCCCCAATGCTTTACAAACAATATATCTATGTTCAATAGACACAATCACTTCACAGTATAGTCAAAAACACAGTACAATCACAATATTTCAATAATGGCTTCAGCCTCGGGTGGGAGGGGGAAAATGGCGGATTTAAAGGGACAACACAATACAGCACGACCCTGCTGTCTGGCTGCTAGTGGAGCACTGAGATTCTATCACTACGTACAGGCACACAGGAGTCATTGCAGTGTTGCCAAAGTCTTACCTCGGGAGAGACGTGGCTGCTAGAACGCTACAAAATTCGACGCAAATCGACCGAAAACTTATTTTTTGGTTATTTTTTTTCGCGTTTTCATGCGATTTGAGGTCCTGTGCTTTGGCACACCACACCACATGTAACGCAAATTGCGGTCCCGTGCACGAAAGGGTTAAGATAGTGGCAGACTGACCCATGGCTGTCTGTGGCTGGTGAAGATGATGGTTTTGGTGGCTGCCCCTCACTACTGGCTGGTGATGCTGCTGTGGCAATGTCACCCATGTCCTTAGGCATCTCCACACTACGCCAATCCTCATCCTCAGCCACCATTAGAGCAATTAGTGTCCCCACCTTCACATCCTTCGTATCGTCACTCACCTTGTTGTATAAAAAAATAATGACAATAATAATACAAACAGTTTTTCTTAAAAGTAAGAGGTAAACTCTAGAATATAATTTCTGATATACTTACAAGCAATCATCATTGTAAACAAGAGAGAAGTCCTAAATACAATTTTTATATATACAGCTGCTGTTAACTGGGGAAAACTTAAAAATCTTCATAAGGCAGAATGGAAATTTAAGAAGCAATTTTCTTTACTTTAATGAGGACTTAATGACATCACAAAAAAAAAAGTTACCTGTATCATGGAATGCCTCTACTATCATGATCAAAAGTTTATTGACACTTCCCTGCCAGCTGTGGCAATGAAAAGGATTTACACTGAATATTATTAAGTGAAAATATGGAATACACAACAATGCGATTAAGAGAGGATAGTCTCTGATAATGCCAATGTGGAATATGGAAGATCAAATACAATGCTGCTGGGGGGATTTTCAACAAACTTTTGCTTGTGATATTAGTATAGTTCATCATCATCATCATCATCCAGACCTCCTTTCCCACCTAAAGATGGAGTGGGATAGGGAAAAAACAAATAAATAAATAAATATACATAAATAAATAACAGCTAAATCCACACACTTGGAGTTCCAAACTAACAAAAGTAAGATTCCAACCCCACTGAAAATCATTATTGAATTTAGCAAGATATCACTATATTTTGATAGTTTAAAGATAATATAGCTGAGGACTGCAACTATGCCTCACTTCACATACAGCACCTGACCAACTCAATGCAATGACCTATTTTATATTTTATTCTCAACTTCTGATTATTACATTTCAGAGAGGCCATTTGTACTGACTGTGATAGAGACAGCATCCATTACCTCTTCACTATCTTACTATTCTCCCTAAGTCAATAAAACAGTCTGGCTAGCAAGAATAAAAATTTTAAGAATATGTATCACTTATTGAATAGTTAACCATTTTTGCCAGAGGAGATTTCTTTATATTTTACTCTTACTAAGTCAAGACAACTTTAGTATGCTTGGGTGAGCACCCTGATAGTGAAGCAGTAAATGAAAGCTGCATTTCACTCCAGTCTGAGAAGGTTCTCCTAATCAATCCACTCACTCGATGTAGTGCTGCTCTCAGGTGCCTGCCCTATGTTCTCTTCCTTCTTTCCAACCTTCCTCTTCTGTCTTTATTTCCTCTACTCTTTCCTCTTCCTTCTGTCTATAGGTAATTCTACACTGAGTAACATGTCAAATGGTTTCAGGTACACCTAGAAACCATTTACTACACTGGGTGGTAGCCATACAACCAAATTATGGCACCTGGTGGTTTAAGTGGTTGTGCTAAAAAAATATGAAAATACTACCAAGATATATACAAAAGAACATTACACATCATACTGGGTTATGATACTGTACCTTTCTGCATCTTAATAAACTAAAAAAATAAATAAATAAATAAATAAAATAAAAAAAGTGAAAATCATCTTAAAATTTTCTACTAATGAATCTCATATAAAGACAGTAATGGTCAATCTCATATTACTGCTATTAGACATGGGGAGCCAAGGCTATGATACCACAGACCAAAACAATTAACGGTACGAGAAATAAATGCTACAAATAACCTAGGAATTAGCCTGCAGCAACTTAGTGCAATTTTCATCTTGACATTCTTTCCCACCTATGGCTAGGGTGAAGGTAGGATCCAGAAAGAAAGGAAAGATAAATCAGTATATACATCCATCCATCCATCATACAATCCTGCGTTGCCCCATGAGGAGCGTAGAAGCCCGGAGCTAGGCAAGTTGGTCCTGACATTTAAGATAAGTGTGACAAGCCTCACTCATCCCTGAGTGGTATTACATGAGCAATAAACCCCAACCACCCCTTGGATATAAACCTTCACTGGCTCAATCTGCTTGGAGCACCGTAATCATCCACTAAACCACCAGGTGTCATAATTTGGGTATATACAATACAGTAGTTACTTTCCAGTGTAGTAAATGGTTTCATGGTGTACAGGAAACCATCTGGTTTGTCACTCAGTGTAGAGTCACCCATAGGCAGAAGAAAGAGGAAAGAATGAAGGAAGCAAAGACAGAAGAAGAAGTGTAAAGTCACTCACAGGCAGAAGGACGAGGAAAGGATGAAGTAAAAAAAAGACTGAAGAGGAAGGAAGGAAAGATGGTAGGAGGGTAGGAGATGAGGAAAGGGCAGACACCTATGAGCAGCACTACATCGAGTGAGTGGATGGTGAGTACCCCCACCTACCAACAAGCATAAACAATAAAAAATATTATAGGTACCAAACATACAGAGGAAGTGTGGAATGGTGTGAAGAAGTAAGTGGTGAGAGAACAGTGAAACAGAAGGTTCAAGAACATGCATGTGAGGCAGTGCCATAGAAAGTGAGAAGTTTACAATAAAGGTGGAGGTCTACTAAGGTCTGCCTTGAGTTCCTCCTGTTTATTATGGTGCCTATAATTCTGTTTTGGGATTCTAGATCTGGGTTGCTATGGGAGTTGTTGCATGCAGAAGATTTGGTACTGACTGCCTGAAACAAGAAAGGTGATGTTCAGAAATATACAGAGCAGAGAGAGTGTTTATAGTCTAAATGTCTGAGAGTACTGTCAAGATGCCAAATGTTACAGACAGTGGGATGGACTGAGGCTTCATGACAGAGGGCAAGAGCATAAAAAGTGATATGGCATGAAAAGTATGAAGCAAGGTATATCCAACTATGAGCAGCCCATCTGTAAGAGAGACTGAATGACTTGGCATGCTAATGAAGACTGAAGTGCAATGTGTGGTTCTTGGTTGTGTTGATGAAGTATTGCTACATGTGATTGGAAGATATGGTCTGTAATCCCAAATAATGATGAAGGAATCACTTCACATACATAGACTTATTGGTAAGTATGTGTACAAAGTATGATGCTTTACGGAAGCAAAGAAGGCCGCAAAGAGGAAATTCTTTTGTTGGGGTGAACCCTATGAAGTAAGAATGGGAAGACTGATGTGAAACACTATAACGAGGGATTCAACAATGCGCGCATATTTACAAGGGCACTTGGTCACTTCAGATGTTTGTGAGGTGATGCATATGTACAGGCTGATGTAGTCTGGACATATGCAGATAATGTGTGATGTTAGCTGGGTGAAATGCTGTGCAATCTTGAATGAAGAAGGAACGGCCTCTGCAGACATACCAAAGAAAATATGACATTAGGTCCTGAGAAGGTAGTGAGACTTGGCTACAATGCTGCATGAGATTATGCAAAAGGGGCCAAAAAAACAATAGTAAATAGGAGAATGATCAACAGTCCCCAGTAATATAAAACAAACATCCATTCACTCAGAACTCTGAATAAAACTTCACAGGCAAATAAGCCACCCAAAAAATATGGCTCGCATCACCTACAGGATACACAGCATTCTGTTGACTCTGACATTAACCCCTAAAGACCACAAATCTCCCAACCCCCCTATCCCTGGAACTGCAAAAAGGATCTGATTGTTAAACTTTCACCAAGGGAAAATTTTTTCTAACTGGTTTCAAGAGCCTGAATTTACACACCTGAATATGTAGACTTCACTCTCATATTACTAATGGTTGCTGCAATATCGACTGTCAGGGAATGTCAAAAATAAAAACGATTACTCCACTCGTACAGAGAGAGAGAGAGAGAAAAAAAATTGCACCAAAGTAAATTTCGGTCTTATAGATTTGAAGAGCTTGATTTTACACACAAGAAAATGTATATTTCACTCTCACATGTCTAATGGTTACTGCACAATCGACCGACAAAAATAAAAAAAGAAAAGGGTCACATCTTGCTATGAGCGAGAATGGGACGTCCTTGAGAAGTTAAGGGGAATAAGGTGGTGAAGGAAGTCTGGGGATGCATCAGGAGGGGGGAAAAGGGAGGGAATATGTCTGCCACACACAGCCAATACAGTCTAGAGGGGGTATGAGGGGTAGCTTGGGTGGGGGGGGAGACACAGAGGGTAGGACCTAATGGGGGAAAGGGAGGTGGAGAGATGGCTTGGGGAGGGGGGGCCCACACACCTGGGGAAGAGGCTAAGAGGCTGGACCATGCCTCCCACCACCTGACCTCTTAGTTTTCATTGGCTAGGCACCATTTATGTCAGAAAAGAGGCAGGGTCACAGCTCTCCAGTTTTTTGTGACCTCTCTACGATCGTCAGCCATAGGACTTTATCGCACATATTCTGAGGCCCACGATCGCCAGCCATAGGACTTTAGGGGTTAAAAAAGAGGGTGTATCCTTTATCATGTGATTCTCATCAACACTGATGAGGTATTGCAAGTCCATCCTTCCATACAAGTAAATTACCAGTACTCCAGTAATTTTTGCTGAACTCTCAACCAGGAAAAGTTCTGGGCAGTGCAGCAGTCATTCTGTTCCTTGCCGAGCACTTATAAAATACCCTGCCGTGTAAAACTCTGGAAATTGGCTCAACTCATTTGGTAAAATGGTAAGGACTTTATTCAGTGACTCAAATGCCCGCATTATTAATTATCACCAAAAGTTCAAAATGCCCCCAAATTTTGCCAGTTCATGCACTACCAAAGTACATGTACTGTAATATACTACTCATGGACTTCAACTGCACTACATTGACTTGTTCTTGATATATCAAAAGAAATTTGGATATTCATATAAAATACTGATTTCAACCTCAATAATACATAACTGAAAGTTATGACATATGAGCAACACAAAATAATTGCAGTTACAAACTGAATAAGGTTAATCTATAAGTATCTAATTCTGTGCCAAAGATGTATTTGCAGTCCTAAGTAAACTGCTGGGGATCTTCCTGTGCACCAGCATCCTTATTAACCCCTTCATTATTACTAGAAGTTCATTCTTGCTGTTGCTGGATGATTTTATTCACCTTTAGAGAACCCTATCATTGTGAAGGAGATAATTACCTCTATCACTCCTGGTAATCTATCCACCTTTTAGTCTTTAGCTAAATAATGCTGTAAACAGCAAAATTTACAATTTAAAAAATTTAGCTATCAGACTGGAGGGCTCAATGTTGTAAACAACGTAACTATGAGAGTAAGACAACCCAACACAGCAAGCATGATCTGACTGCACTACCCAGACTCATACCTGGGGAGCTGCTCCGGCTACCACTGAGGATGAGGAGGACACAGAAGGAACAGCCACTGTTCCCTCACTCTTGGTGATGGAGTCACTTGTTGAGTCACTTTGAGATACCAATGGCATGACAGAATCACAGCCTAAAGATGTGGATCCTACAGAGTCTTGATGATGGACACTAGGTGGCGAACCAATGATAACTGTATCTCTTACATGTTCTGTGTCTTGACTGTCTACTCCAAAATCATAATGCATTATTTCAGGGGTTAATTTTAAAGTTACTGGTTTATGAGGAAAAATGCTACTTGTGAAATGTAATTTATATGAATCAGTCACTGCATTTCTTACAAAAGATGTACTGAAAACGTCTTCAGCTTTGTTTGACACTGGATCTGTAAATTCAGTCTCTCTTGAAGATTTAGAAGACTGTGGCTGGCTATTCAACTGATCTGAGACTTCCATTTCGACCTGAACTTGGCTTATTTCCATTTGTTTGTCTGTGTCACTAACATGCTGTCCAAACTGCTGAAAAGTCTTGAATGGCACTGAAGCTTCACTGTCAAAGTTTTCAAGTAAATCAGGATGGTAAGTGATGGTCAGCAGGCTGTGGCCCTCAAGTAAGGTTTCAAAAAAGGTCTCATCCTCAACACTTCCACCAAAGATGAATAACCTGTCTGTGAAGAAAGTGGCAAATTTTAAGGAGGGAAACCAATAACAAACTGGAGGAAGGAAAATAAGAATAGTTTAATACATAAAATAAATACCATGAAGGAAAGTGCAGCCAGACTCCTAAAACCTGCAGTAAAATGAGTAACTGAAGTTATCATATAAAAAAAAAATTATTCATTAACATACCAATATCTTTGCCATGATCCCTTCCTCCTCTGTTTCCATAGAAACAACAGCCTTGTCTGTCTGAATATCACACAGGACATCTCCTGGCTGTATAGGGTCACCCTCTTTTTTCAACCATTTGATGATGGTTCCTTCCATCATGGTGGGGGACAGGGATGGCATTTTAATGGGCATCCCTTCCACTGCAGAAAAATTTAATAATTAGTCCACATCACAATTACATTATAGTACAGTAAGAACTCAACACTCACAATAGCTATGTAGTACTCACATTCTCCTCAATCACATCACTACCCACAAAGCCATACTGGAGGGTTGGCAGAGAATACCAAAAATGCAATGGACATTTATTAGTGATTGACTCATAAAATCGTTTTGTGTATCATGTGTACTGTACCTGATGGGGAGTGACTGGTGTTTGATGGTAACTGATGGTGACAGGCTGGTAACTACAGTAATGGTTATAAATGGTGACTGATAATAATAATGATGATGATGATGCATGTGTACTGGGCTGGAAGTAAGTTAGAATGTGTGGTTTTCTGTCTATCTATCTATCTATTCCCAGACGCCTCAATCCCGCATGGGGTGCCCACAAACAAGTTGCCCCCACATCGCTCTGTCCACTGCCATTTCACTGCCCTTCTCCCAGCTCACACACCCTTCTCTCATATATCTCTCCGCTCCATCCCTCCATCTCATCCTTGGCCTCCCTCCCCTCCACCTCACTCACATACACTCTCTTCATCAATCTTTCACTCTCCATCCTCTCCACATGCTCATACCACCTTAACGTGTTTCTCCTAACGCTTCCCATCACATCCACAACCACACCACAATGCTCCTTCACTTCCTCATTTGTCAGTCTGTCTCTCCATGTGACCCCACATGCTCCTCTCAAATAACTCATTTCCACTGCTCTCACTCTTGACTTCTGTCCCTCCAACAGGGTCCAAGCTTCACTTCCATATGTTAGAGTTGGTATTACAATACTGTCATGTAGCAACTTTTTCACTTCCATGCTCACTTCCCTGTTTCTTATCACTGCTTTCAACGAACCAGCAACCTTCCTTCCCTGCTGCACCCTTTCAAGCACTTCATCCTCTAGACTTCCATCCTTACTCATCACACTACCCAAGTACTTAAATGCACTCACATTCTCCATATCCTCCCCATCCAGTCTCACTGTACATCCACTGACTTCACTTCTCTCGAAGACCATCACTTTACTCTTCCCCACATTCACCTTTAGATTCTGCTTCTTACACACTCTCCCAAACTCATCTACCAAGCCTTGCAGCTCCCCTTCGTCTTCACTCAACAACACAGTATCATCTGCAAACAACAGTACAGGGAGTTTCCAAACACTGCCCTCTTTCACTAGGGCCGCTCAAACATCTACTGCCCGACCTTGTATCTCTTTTATAACTCCATCCATATACAGATTGAACAACCATGGAGACATGACACATCCTTGTTTCAATCCAACCTTCAAATGGAAAAATTCACTCAGTATGCCATCCACATGCACTGTGGCCTTAGCACCCTCATACATACTCTTCACACTGCCTTCAACAACTTCCCATCTACTCCATATATTCTTAATACTTTCCACAATCCTTGTCTACCCACCCTGTCATATGCTTTCTCCAAATCCATGAAGGCTGCATACAACTTCTTTCCCTTCTCTAGAAACTTTTCCACTAAAGATCTAAGAATGAATATCTGGTCTACACAACCCCTTCCCTTCCTAAAACCTCCCTGTTCTTCTCCAACTAATTCCTCTGTTATTTCCCTAACTCTGTCATTAAGTATCCTACCATATACTTTTCCTATTACACTAAGAAGGAAAATGACTCTGTGATTACAACACACTTCTTTTCCCCTTTTCCTTTGTACTGGGGAATAATTATACCTGACTTCCAATCCTCCGGGACTCTACCTTCCTCCCAGGCCAATCTGCACACCTTCCACATCCATTCTATTACTATCTCTCCCCCATGCTTCAGCATTTCACCACACACTCCATCAATTCCTGGGGCTCTCCCCATTTTACCTTTCTTCATTGTTTCCTCAACTTCAGTCCTACTGATTCCTTCCTTTCTTCTCACAACCCTCCTTCTCCCAGCCACTCCCCATCTGTTCACTTTTTCACCCTTCTCCATTAGTAATCTACCATTTTTATCTTTCACACCCCAACTAGCTTCACTGGCACCCTGTCTAACTCTCTTTACCTCTTTCCAGAACAATTTCTTACATTCCCTCCACTTTACACTCAAATTCCTTCCAAATTCCTCATCCACTCTCTTCATAGTCTCTCTTACTAATCTTTACACCTCTCTCCTCCTCTCTACATATAACTCTCTCTTCCAACTCAACTTCTTCAATGCCCCTGTTCCTCATCCACTCATTATATGCTTTCCTCTTTTGTGCCACAGCCTCTCTCACCTCTTCAGTCCATCATGCCGTTCCGTGAACCCCCTTTCGTCTTCTCTTCACCCCACATACCACCTCACATGCTGCACAGATTTCTTCTGTGAATATATTGCACACACCTTCCACGTCCCTCATCTGCTCCAATCTATATTTACCTAATCGCTCCTCCACTTCCCTTTTATATTCAGCTTTTATTCCATCCTCTTGCAACTTTTCTGCCCTCCTTGTAAGAACTACTTCCTCCTGTCCTTCCCTTCTCCTCTTCCTCCATTTGTTTGTGGTTTTCATGGGAGGGAAATGGGTGAAGAAGGTGGAGTATATTGGGTGCAATATACCTCTATTTACATATAGTGGATCTTTGCATTATTCATGTCTTAGGCTATTTGTGGCTCTACTACATTATTCTTTAACTGCAAATGTTGAGTTCCTACTGCACAGTATTTACTTAAAATAACTAGCTATTAAAATCATGGACAACCCTATGGTGAATGTCTTTTCTCTTTCATGATGAAATTACCAAATAAGATTTAGCAGTCGGAAATTCTTACCCCATTCACTATGAGAGGTCTCCCCTAAGGTAAATAAAGTTGTCTAAGGTGAATAAAAGTCTTCATCATACTGACAGGCTTTAGTACACTGGATACTTTTCATAAAGACTAGGGACTAACTCTATAAAAGATAATGGCAAAGAAATTAGTTTTATCCCTTTCAGTACCATGGAACATTTTTTATTTTATTTAGCTTGGGGAGGCTGCTCAATGACTAAGGGTTTGAAGAATCTCTATGAATGCTCTCAGTACAATAGTCTTTTACTAGATTACTCTTGCTATCACCAGATGAGTAGTCAAAGTTTGAGGGAAATCTCTGGCAGTGAATGGGTTAATTCACTGAGCCTCTGGAAATCATTTTTATTTTATTCTTGCCGTGCCTGATAATTTTATTTAGCTTTATGTAATGGTGTCTATAAATGCCCATAGGCAAAGTAGGGATACTCTGGCTCAGTGATAACGTGAGCGCATTTGGAGTGCATAGGCCAGGGACTGAATCTGGGCCAGACTAGTGATTAATTTGTTAAGTTTCATTTCAGTTATTACATTTGGATACACTTTTTGAGCTGGAGGGATTAGATATTGCCTCCATTAACCCCTTCAGTATGAGGGCCTTTTCCTAAACTGAATAAAATCACCTGGTAGTGGCAAGAATAAATAAAAAGGGTCATCAACTGGACTGAAGGAGGTAAACATCATAACTCTTTGCAATTAACCCTCTGAATCTGGTCACATATTTCTTAGCTTATTCTTGCTGTATCCAGAGTATCAAATGTATCCCAGGGATACATTTTTATTTGAAGGGGATAGATATTGCCTTAATTAGCCCTTTTATTACTACACATCCCCTCCCAGGGGAAAAAAAAAAAAATTACTGTCCAAATGTTCTTTGGTAATGTGGTGACACCATTAATAGTTTTATCCCCTTACAACCTAAAGCCTGTGGCTGTTTTACCGAAGCTCGTTTCGTTTCGTTTCGTTTTCGTTTGCTATAAAATATAAATATATAAAATAATAATATATAAAATAATAATAATACGGTAATTACAGAGCATCAGGCTTGTCGGAATAACACATAGCCTAAAAGATGTCCATGGGGTGAGGAGGTTGACTTTTGTAAAGCTATTATACATACTCAGACTCAAAGGTTATTAATTGGTTTTGTTTAGTCTGGATGATCTTTCCACACAATTCTAGGTTTCATCTATCTTTAGTCAGATGCCATCATCCCATGAAGGGTGGCTGTTTGTCTTTGAGTTACGATAGTTGTTTTACGGGAAGGGACACAAAGCCTCCACCAACCCATTTGCTGACACACAGGGATAACATATGGGTTAGTTATATGGTTACCACCCAGCGCTGTAAATGGTTTCTTAGCTTACAGAAAACCATTAGGCGTATCATTCAATGTGAAGCCACCTGAAATGGAAAGAAGAGTAATAAGAAGTGACAGGAAAGATGGGAGAAACAGGAAGAGAGGAGGGCAGACACAGAATAAGATTGATAAAGGTGAAAGAAGTAGACAGCACTACACCAAGCGAGTGGATGATAGTTACCACCATCTACCACTAATTCTAGGATTGCTGCTGCTGATTTTGGTAATCCTTTAGATGTAGGACCACCTTATTTTGGATTTTTTTTTTTTTTTTACCTTAGCTTGTCATAGGATTTTTTGAGTATTTTCTGAGTGCATTTTCAAGTTTCAATGTTTTTTTTATTTTGGTGTAAAAGCTGTGAAAAGCATTTAAAAAGCAGTGTTTGTTTAAAATCCCAAATGGCCCCAGACACATACACCATCTTGTGGCACACAAAGGCAGAAGGATGCCATCTTAGAACACCATTTATGAACAAAATTACCCTTCTCAATGTCTGTTTATCCCATCCTAACCTAAATTTTCACGATGACCCAACCTTATACATCCTAACCTAACTGTTTAATGCCAACCCAACCAAACTTATCCTATCCCTTATATAATCATATTTTCCTTGTTTATTCATGAAATCTCTTTGCACTCAAAAATTCACTTCTGTACACCTTTACAAAGTCACTGAATCAACTCAACAGTAGGTTAATATTTTATTAATTTTTAAGAGGTGGTTTTATGTCTCCTTATGGAATACCCAGATTTCTATCAAGATTTTACCAGTACATTGTGCTTATACCCCATAATTTCCTTTGACCTTCAAGCCATGCCCTCAATGTTGATGGATACAGTGTCATAGTAGAATCTTCAACGAGATTAAAAATAATGAAATACACCATGTAACAAATACATAATCATAGTGAAGGGAATTAACACTGTTGAGATGGGTCTAAACCTGAAAAAAAAAAAAAAAAAAGCCAGTTTCAAGCGTATTGTCACCAATCAACAGGGACAGTATGACCGATGTAATCGAAAACAAAGGATGGATTTTTAAAAAATCCCAACCATATGAGCAGTTACAGTAATTCCATTTCTGTCTCTCGCTGACCTGCCATGAACCTATTGGCGATTTATCACAGTCATAATTTGGCTACTTCTTTACATAACCGTAACACTTCAACACAGCCTAGCGTTCTTAAACTAATTTGTAACACACTACGATTTCCCTCGGTAACTACCTGCTTACCGTTAAGAACTGTTGAATTATGGAAAGCAGCTGCATATATATAATTTAATTTCGCAGACTGGAAGAGCTTAACGCGGTACAATGCCTGTAACAACCGTCCAACCCCTCTACCGCCGAGAGCAGCCATCTTTCCGCTAATTTTGCCGTCGTCTGCCGCCAGCTGATCGCCGATGGCGAGAGAAAGTTTAATCCCGGATCGAGATAAAGTCGATCCCGACAGCTGATCCTGTTTTGGCGAGGCACAATCCTGGTCCTGGATTGGAGTAAAAGATGATCTCAGGTCGATCTGAGGCAATCCACCTCCCGAAGTGGACTGAGCTGGGCAATCCTGGATTGTGACGTCACACCAAAACAAATATATCGTCTGCTCCTAAGTGCCGTATTTACTTGTTTTTTAAGTAATATACTAATAAAATGATGCTGCCAGTTACTAAAGTGGGTATAAGGGGCTGGTTTCATCAGTAATTGCTGAAAATGAGAGCAGAGTGACAGCTAAGCCATCCGTTTGAACTTTCAATCGCCATCGTTTTGTGCGGGGCAGCGGGGCGTCGCCATGACAACAGGACAAGCCGATCCCAGACTGCTGGACTGTTTTAGTGTGACCCTTCCGGATCAGCAGTCCGCCTCGATCCTAATCCGATCCCATTGACCTCGCCAAAATAAGCCTTTAGATGACGTCACGCAGTCACAGATGAATTAATAAATGTGCAATCATATTATGACTATTTTTTTGCTTCATTAACTGATCCCATGTAAATCCAAGTTAGCACTACTGGGTCTGGGAAGCGACTCGTTTTGTAGATCAATCGACGGTCAATGTTGTGTGTCAAGGTCAAGGTTCAGGGCGCGGTTATCTCTTGAATGGCATTTGCTATTGCGCTCAAATGTTTTTTTTTTTTTCCCAACTGCATCATAGAGGCAAAAATTCTCATAAACCATCTTCTTGGATTACTGTATTCAGTAACATAATACAGGGTAAAAAAATACATTACAGTTAAGCGTATTTATTGTAAAGTGAAGGCTATGGTTTAACACCATATAAATTTTCATTTTAACATTATATCTAATTTCTGTCACTTTGAGCACAAATTATCAGACCCATGTCATTGTAATTGCCTGTGTACTTCTGACAATTTGGATACCCAAATTACTACTGCAACTTCACTCTAATTCAATTGAGCACAGAAACAGATGTCACCAGGATGCAGTGTGTGTGTGTTATAGCTGAGGAATATGATACGTAAGCTATATTGTACTGTACAACAATGCTCACAGCTGCATAGTAATTATCACGTAGTGTATTAAGTGGCAACGATTAACGACGAATTAAATAAGAACAAAATGAAATGAATTTCCTGGGAGACCAGGTCTCCTATTCTCACTGGTTAACCCTTCTACAGAAAAAAAATCAACCTCTACTGAATAAAATAATCTGTCAACCTGAATAATGTATGTAATCAATGGCACCAAAGAGTTAATGTTTAACCTTTTGCTTTCTAATACTGTATTTCTTAATCAAATAATATGGTTGCAGCCTAAATAAAACAAGTTCATACACTGCGCTCAAACAGTTAATGTGGCTCCCTAGCACCTCATCATAATCATTTTACACCTTTATTTGATACATTAATCTATTCTTTTACATTAGATATGCAATCTATGTTGATGTTAAAAAAGGTCTAATATGCTAACAAAATAATTACGATTGAAGGGCTCGAAAGCCTCTGAAGCCAATGAGAGTATGGCTCTAGGACTTAGAAGGGTGAGGAAGAGGTGGGTTTGGCACTAGCCAATTTATCTTATCCTGGTTCTCTCTCAAACATATTTCAAACATTGCTACAAGTGCTCTCTATACTAATACATACATACTGTGTGTGTGTGTGTG
>JAGKTI010012318.1:0-16665 GCA_018397915.1 Birgus latro | reverse complement strand
AAAAACCACATTTCCTTAGGTAAAACCTTTCAATACTGTGAGTCCTCGTGAGTCGGATTTTTGGATTATTATCTTCTGATTTGTCGAGTTTTTTCCCTTTAGGCGTGACATCAAGGACATGAAGAACTGCAAATTGTGAAATAAATCCAGCTGATAGCATCCCTCAGAGTTAAATGTAAAACATATTATATTATACTCACAACTAAGAAGACACATGTGAGTGAAAATATCACATTTACGAAGGATAACAAAAGGTCGACTGGCACGTAAAGAGAGCTGGCACCTCAGGGTTTGAAGAACAAAAATCTTGAAACATTGTGAGGATCACCAAAACATTTTAAAAACTCCGATTTTTTCTTTTTTCCCCAGCACAAGTTTAAAATTACGTCGAGCCTCGTGGCGGTAAAAAAAAAAAAATAATAATTTTGCACAATATCAAGGTTTCTGTTACACCAAAAAACACATTTCCATAGGTAAAATCCTTTAATACTGTGATTGCTCTTGAGATGGAATTCTGGATTAACTTCAGATTTGTCGATTTTCTTTCCCTTAGCCGTGAGTTCAAGGACAAGAAGGAGTGCAAATTTGAAATAGTTCAGGCTGAAAGCATCCATTTTGGAGGTAGGTCCATTCTCAGTTTAATCTAATGATGGCTGAATAAGCGTATTTCTCGACGAAAACACTGAATATGCAACTTCTTGTGTTCTCGAAGTTGACTGTAAAACATATTTTATATTCAGAAGACATTTGTAAGGATGAAAATGTCATATTTATGAAGGATAACAAGAAATCTACGTAAAGAGAGCCTGCACCTCGGTTGTTTAAGTACAAAAAGAATGAAACATTGGAAGGATCACCGAAA
Source organism: Birgus latro (assembly GCA_018397915.1). Lineage (NCBI taxonomy): Eukaryota > Metazoa > Arthropoda > Malacostraca > Decapoda > Coenobitidae > Birgus > Birgus latro. The sequence continues at coordinate 15,803 of JAGKTI010012318.1, read as the reverse complement.
CAATTTAAGAACGATTTTTTTTTCTCCAGCACAAGTTTAAAATTACATCGAGCCTCGAGGCGTAAAAAAAAAAAAAAACGAACATTTTCACAATATCAAGATTTCTGTTACACCAAAAACCACATTTCCTTAGGTAAAATATTTCAATACTGTGATTCCTCTTGAGACGGATTTCTGGATTATTATCTTCTGATTTGTCGATTTTTTCCCCCCTTAGCCGTGACATCAAGAAAAGATGTAGTGCAAATTGTGAAATGGCTCATGCTGATAGCATCCGTTATGGAAGCAGGTTCATTCTCATTTAATGTAGTTATGGCTGAATAAGCGTATTTCTCGGCGAAAACGCTGGATATGCAACTTCCACAAGTATTCTCAAAGTTGATTGTAAAACACATTATATTATATTCAGAACGAAGAACACACTTTTGAGGGTGAAAATGTCATATTTACGATGGATAACAAGAAGTCGCCTGACACGTAAAGAGAGCTGGCATCTTAGGCTTTTAAGAACAAATAGCTTGAAACATTGTGAGGATCACCGAGACAATTTAAAAACTTCATTTTTTTTTTCTCAAGCACAAGCAGATTTGAATAACGCTCAGCCTCGTGGCTGTTATAAAAAACACATTTGCACATTATCAAGGTTTCTGTTACACCAAAAACCACATATCCTTAGGTAAAATCTTTCAATACTGTTTCCTCTTGAGACGGAATCCTAGATTATTATCTTCTGATTTGTCGATTTTTTCCCCCCTTAGCCGTGACTTCAAGGAAAAGAAGTAGTTCAAATTGTGAAATAGTTGCAGCTGATAGCATCCGTTTTGGAAGTAGGTCCATACTCTTTTATTCTAATGATGACTGAAAAAGCATATTTCTCGCGAAAACGCTGAATATGCAACTTTCTCAAGTGTTCTCAAAGTTGATTGCAAAATGTATTATATTATATTCAGAACTATGAAGACACTTGTGAATGTGAAAATGACATATTTTTGAAGGATAACAATAAGTCGACTTACACGTAAAGGGAGTTGGCACCTTAGGTTTTTAAGAACAAAAAGCTTGGAACATTGTGAGGATTCCCGAGACAATTTAAAAACTTCGATTTTTTTTCTCTCCAGCACGTTTAACATTACATCGTGCCTCGTAACGTAAAAAAAAAATGAACATTTTCTCAATATCAAGATTTCTGTTACACTAAAAACCACATTTCCTTAGGGAAAATTTTTCAATTCCGTGTTTCCTCTTGAGACGGATTTCTGGATTATTAACTTCTGATTTGTCGATTTTTTTTCCTCTTATAAGTCACCTCAAGGACAAGAAGTTGTGCAAATTGTGAAATAGTTCCAGCTGATAGCATCAGTTTTGGAAGTAGGTCCATACTCTTTTATTCTAATGATGGTTGAATAAGCATATTTCTCGGCGAACACGTTTAATATACAACTTAAAGTGTTTTCAAAGTTGATTGTAAAACACATTATATTATATTCAGAACTATGAAGACAGTTGTGAGGGTGTAAATGTCACATTTTTGAAGGATAACAAGAAGTCGACTGACACGTAAAGAGAGTAGGCACATTAGGGTTTTATGAAGAATAAGCATGAAACATTGTGAGGATCACCGAGACAATTTAAAAAATTCGATTTTTTTCTCCAGCAGAAGTTTAAAATTACATCGTGCCTCGTGCCGGCAAAAAAAAAAAAAAAAAAAAAAAACATTTTCTTTCACCAAAAACCATATTTCTTTGGGTAAAATCTTTCAATACTGTGATTCCTCTTGTGTCGGATTCCTGGATTATTATCCTCTGATTTGTCGATTTTTTTCTCCCCCTTCGCCGTGACTTCAAGTTAAAGAAGTAGTGCAAATTGTGAAATAGTTGCAGCTGATAGCATCCGTTTTGGAAGTAGGTCTATACACTTTTATTCTAATGATGACAATAAGAAAATGTCTCGGCGAAAACGATGAATATGCAACTTCCGCAAGTGTTCTCAGAGTTGATTGTAAAACATTATATTATATTCAGAACTATGAAGACACTTGTGAGGGTGAAACTGTCACATTTTAGAAGGATAACAAGAAGTCGACTGACACGTAAAGAGAGTAGGTACATTAGGTTTTTATGAACAAAAAGCTTGTAACATTGTGAGGATCATCGAGACAATTTAAAAACTTCGATTTTTTTTTTCTCCAGCACGTTTAAAATTACATCGTGCCCCGTAGCGTTAAAAAAAAAAAAAAAAGCACAATATCAAGGTTTCTGTTACACCAAAAACCACATTTCCTTAGGTAAAAATCTTTTAATACTGTGATTGCTCTTGAGATGGAATTTTGGATTAACTTTTGATTTGTCGATTTTTTTTTTCCCTTAGCCGTGACTTCAAGGACAAGAAGTAGTCCAAATGTGAAATAGTTCAGGCTGACAGCATCTATATTCTCGGAAGGTCCATTCTCATTTTAATCTAATGATGGCTTAATAAGCGTATTTCTCGGCGAAAACACTGAATATGCAACTTCAGGTGTTCTCGAAGTTGACTGTAAAACACATTTTATATTCAGAAGACATTTGTAAGGATGAAAATGTCATATTTATGAAGGATAACCCGAAGTCGAGTGACACCTAAAGAGACCTTGAACCTCAGGCGTTTAAGAACAAAAAGCATGAAACATTGGAAGGATCACCGAAACAATTTAAGAACGATTTTTTTTTCTCCAGCATAAGTTTAAAATTGCATCGAGCCTCGAGGCGTAAAAAAAAAAAGTACATTTTCACAATATCAAGATTTCTGTTACACCAAAAACCATATTTCCTTAGGTAAAATATTTGAATACTGTGATTCCTCTTGAGACGGATTTCTGGATTATTATCTTCTGATTTGTCGATTTTTTTCCCCCTTAGCCGTGACTTCAAGATAAGAAGTAGTGCAAATTATGAAATGGTTCCGGCTGATAGCATCCGTTATGGAAGGAGGTTCATTCTCTTTTAATGTAGTGATGGCTGAATATGCGTATTTCTCGGCGAAAACGCTGAATATGCAACTTCAACAAGTATTCTCAAAGTTGATTGTAAAACACATTATATTATATTCAGAACAAAGAACATACTTTTGAGGGCGAAAATATCACATTTATGATTGATGACAAGAAGTCGCCTGACACGTAAAGAGAGCTGGCATCTTAGGCTTTTAAGAACAAAAATCTTGAAACATTATGAGGATCACCGAGACAATTTAAAAACTTCACTTTTTTTTCTTAAGCACAAGCAGATTTAAATTACGCAGCGCCTCGTGGCTGTAAAAAAAAAAAAAAAACATTTGCACATTATCAAGGTTTCTGTTACACCAAAAACCACATTTCCATAGGTAAAATCTTTCAATACTGTTTCCTCTTGAGACGGAATCCTAGATTATTATCTTCTGATTTGTCGATTGTTTTCCCCCCTTAGCCGTGACGTCAAGGAAAAGAAGTAGTGCAAATTGTGGAATAGTTGCAGCTGATAGCATCCGTTTTGGAAGTAGGTCCATACTCTTTTATTCTAATGATGACTGAAAATGCATATTTCTCGGCGAAAACTCTTAATTTGCAACTTTATCAAGTGTTTTCAAAGTTGATTGTAAAACGTATTATATTATATTCAGAACTATGAAGACACATGTGAGGGTGAAAATGACATATTTATGAAGGATAACAAGAAGTCGACTGACACGTAAAGGGAGTTGGCACCTTAGGTTTTTAAGAACAAAAAGCTAGGAACATTGTGAGGATTCCCGAGACAATTTAAAAACTTCGATTTTTTTTTTATCCAGCACGTTTAACATTACATCGTGCCTCGTAGCGTAAAAAAAAAAAAAATGAACATTTTCTCAATATCAAGATTTCTGTTACACCAAAAACCACATTTCCTTAGGTAAAAAATTTCAATACAGTGTTTCCTCTTGAGACGGAATTCTGGATTATTAACTTCTGATTTGTCGATTTTTTTCCCCTCTTAGACGTGACCTCAAGGACAAGAAGTAGTGCAAATTGTGAAATAGTTGCAGCTGATAACATCCGTTTTGGAAGTAGGTCCATACTCTTTTATTCTAATGATGGCTGAATAAGCATATTTCTCGGCGAACACGCTTAATATATAACTTCCTCAAGTGTTTTCAAAGTTGATTGTAAAACACATTATATTATATTCAGAACTATGAAGACACTTTTGAGGGTGTAAATGTCACATTTTTGAGGGATAACAAGAAGTCGACTCATACGTAAAGAGAGTTGGCACATTAGGTTATTATGAACAATAAGCATGAAACATTGTAAGGATCACCGAGACAAATTAAAAACTTCAATTTTTTTTCTCCAGCAGAAGTTTAAAATTACATCGTGCCTCGTGGCGGTAAAAAAAAAAAAATGAACATTTTCTCAATATCAAGATTTCTCTTACACCAAAAACCACATTTCCTTAGGTAAATTCTTTCAATACTGTTATTCCTCTTGAGTAGGATTCCTGGATTATTATCTTCTGATTTGTCGATTTTTTCCCCCCCTTCACCGTGACTTCAAGTAAAAGAAGTAGTGCGAATTGTGAAATAGTTGCGGCTGATAGCATCCGTTTTGGAAGTAGGTCTATACACTTTTTTTTCTAATGATGACAATAAGTATATGTCTAGGCGAAAACGCTGAATATGCAACTTCCTCAAGTGCTCTCAGAGTTGATTGTAAAACATGTTATATTATATTCAGAACTATGAAGACACATGTGAGGGTGAAAATGTCACATTTTAGAAGGGTAACAAGAAGTCGGCTGACACGTGAAGAGAGTAGGTACATTAGGTTTTTATGAACAAAAAGCATGAAACATTGTGAGGATCATCGAGACAATTTAAAAACTTCGATTTTTTTTTTTTCTCAAGCACGTTTAAAATTACATCGTGCCCCGTAGCGTAAAAAAAAAAAAATGCAAAATATCAAGGTTTCTGTTACACCAAAAGCCACATTTCCTTAGGTAAAATCTTTTAATACTGTGATTGCTCTTGAGATTGAATTTTGGATTAACTTCTGATTTGTCGATTTTTTTTTTTCCCTTAGCCGTGACTTCAAGAACAAGAAGTAGTGCAAATTTGAAATAGTTCTGGCTGATAGCATCTATATTCTCGGTAGGTTCATTCTCATTTTAATCTAATGATGGCTGAATAAGCGTATTTCTCGGCGAAAACACTGAATATGCAACTTCAGGTGTTCTCGAATTTGACTGTAAAACATTTTATATTCAGAAGACATTTGTAAGGATGAAAATGTCATATGTATGATGGATAACCCGAAGTTGAGTGACACCTAAAGAGAGCTTGCACCTCAGGTGTTTAAGAACAAAAAGCATGAAACATTGGAAGGATCACCGAAACAATTTAAGAACGATTTTTTTTTCTCCAGCACAAGTTTAAAATTACATCGAGCCTCGAGGCGTAAAAAAAAAAAAAAAAAACGAACATTTTCACAATATCAAGATTTCTGTTACACCAAAAACCACATTTCCTTAGGTAAAATATTTGAATACTGTGATTCCTCTTGAGACGGATTTCTGGATTATTATCTTCTGATTTGTCGATTTTTTTCTGTTTAGCAGTGACTTCAAGAAAAGAATTAGTGCAAATTGTGAAATGGTTCCGGCTGATAGCATCCGTTATGGAAGCAGGTTCATTCTCTTTTAATGTAGTGATGGCTGAATATGCGTATTTCTCGGCGAAAACGCTGAATATGCAACTTCAACAAGTATTCTCAAAGTTGATTGTAAAACACATATTATATTCAGAATAAAGAACATACTTTTGAGAGTGAAAATGTCACATTTATGATTGATAACAAGATGTCGCCTGACACGTAAAGAGAGCTGGCATCTTAGGCTTTTAAGAACAAAAAGCTTGAAACATTGTGAGGATCACCGAGACAATTTAAAAACTTCATTATTTTTTTCTCAAGCACAAGCAGATTTAAATTACGCTGAGCCTCGTGGCTGTAAAAAAAAAAAAAAAACATTTGCCCATTATCAAGGTTTCTGTTACACCAAAAACCACATTTCCTTAGGTAAAATCTTTCAATACTGTTTACTCTTGAGACGGAATCCTAGAATATTATCTTCCGATTTGTCGATTTTTCCCCCCCTTAGCCGTGACTTCAATGAAAAGAAGTAGTGCAAATTGTGAAATAGTTGCAGCTGATAGCATCCGTTTTGGAAGTTGGTCCATACTCTTTTATTCTAATGATGACTGAAAAAGCATATTTCTCGGCGAAAACGCTGAATATGCATCTTTCTCAAGTGTTCTCAAAGTTGACTGTAAAACGTATTATATTATATTCAGAACTATGAAGACACTTGTGAGGGTGAAAATGATATATTTATGAAGGATAACAATAAGTCGACTGACACGTAAAGGGAGTTGGCACCTTAGGTTTTTAAGAACAAAAAGCTTTGAACATTGTGAGGATTCCCGAGACAATTTAAAAACTTCGATTTTTTTTTCTCCAGCACGTTTAACATTACATCGTGCCTCGTAGCGTAAAAAAAATAAAAAATGAACATTTTCTCAATATCAAGATTTCTGTTACACCAAAAACAACATTTCCTTAGGTAAAAAATTTCAATACAGTGTTTCCTCTTGAGACGGAATTCTGGATTATTAACTTCTGATTTGTCGATTTTTATTTTCCTCTTAGAAGTGACCTCAAGGACATGAAGTAGTGCAAATTGTGAAATAGTTCCAGCTGATAGCATCGGTTTTGGAAGTAGGTCCATTCCCTTTTATTCTAATGATGGCTGAATAAGCATATTTCTCGGCGAAGACGGTTAATATACATCTTCCTCAAGTGTTCTCAAAGTTAATTGTAAGACACATTATATTATATTTAGAACTATGAAGACACTTGTGAGGGTGTAAATGTCACATTTTTGAAGGATAACAAGAAGTCGACTGACACGTAAAGAGAGTAGGCACATTAGGTTTTTATGAAGAATAAGCATGAAACATTGTGAGGATCACCGAGACAATTTAAAAACTTCGATTTTTTTTCTCCAGCAGAAGTTTAAAATTACATCGTGCTCCTGGCGGTAAAAAAAAAAAAATGAACATTTTCTCAATATCAATATTTCTGTTACACCAAAAACCACATTTCCTTAGGTAAAATCTTTCAATACTGTGATTCCTCTTGAGTCGGATTCCTGGATTATTATCTTCTGATTTGTCGATTTTTTCCCCACCTTCGCCGTGACGTCAAGTAAAAGATGTAGCGCAAATTGTGAAATAGTTGCAGCTCATAGCATCCGTTTTGGAAGTAGGTCTATACACTTTTTTTTCTAATGATGACAATAAGCATATGTCTCGGCGAAAATGCTGAATATGCAACTTCCTCAAGTGTTCTCAAAGTTGATTGTAAAACATGTTATATTATATTCAGAACTATGAAGACACTTGTGAGGGTGAAAATGCCACATTTATGAAGGATAACAAGAAGTCGACTGACACGTAAAGAGAGTAGGTACATTAGGTTTTTATGAACAAAAAGCATGAAACATTGTGAGGATCATCGAGACAATTTAAAAACTTCGATTTTTTTTTCTCAAGCACGTGTTTAAAATTACATCGTGCCCCGTAGCGTAAAAAAAAAAAAATGACATTTTCTCAATATCAAGATTTCTGTTACACCAAAAACCACATTTCCGTAGGTAAAATTTTTCAATTCTGTGATTCCTCTTGAGATAGATTTCTGGATTATTATCTTCTGATTTGTCGATTTTTTTTCCACCCTTAGACGTGACTTCAAGGGAAGGAAGTGCTAATTGTGAAATGATTCCGGCTGATATCATCCGTTTTGGAGGTATGTCCTTTCTCTTTTAATCTAATGATGGCTGAATAAGCGTATTTCTCGGCGAATACGCTGAATATGGAACTTCCTCAAGTGTTCTCAGTGTTGATTATAAAACACATCATATTATATTCAGAAATAAGAAGACACTTGTGAGGGTGAAAGTGTCACATTTATGAAGGATAACAAGTATTTGACTGACACGTTAAGAAGACTGGCACCTTAGGATTTTAAGAACAAAGAGCTTGAAACATTGTGAGGATCACCGAGACAAATTAAAAATTCGATTTTTTTTTCCTCAAGCACAAGCAGTTTATAATTACGCCTAGCCCCGTGGCTGTAAAAAAAAAAAAATCCACATTATGAAGGTTTCTGTTACACCAAAAACCATATTTCCCTAGGTAAAATCTTTCAGTACTGTAATTCCTCTTGAGACGGAATTCTTAATTATTATCTGTTTTGTCGAATTTTTTACACCCTTTAGCCGTGACATAGTGCAAATTGTGAAATAGTTCAGGCTGATTGCACCCGTTTTGGACGTAGGTCCATTCTCTTTTAATCTAATGATGGCTGAACAAGCGCCTTTCCTGGCGAGATCGCTGAATATGCAACTTCTGGTGTTCTCAAAGTTGACTGTAAAACACATTATATTATATTCAGAACTAAGAAGACACTTGTAAGGGTGACAATGTCACATTTATGAAGGATAACAAGAAGTCGACTGACATGTAAAGAGAGCTGGCACCTTAGGTTTTTAAGAACAAAAAGCTTGATACATTGGAAGGTTGAACGAAACAATTTCAGAACGTATTTTTCTTTTGTAAAGCGCAAGTTTAAAATTACATCGAGCCTCGAGGAGTAAAAAGAAAAAAAAAACGAACATTTTCACAATATCAAGATTTCCATTACACCAAAAGCCACATTTCCTCAAGTAAAATCTTTCAATACTGTGATTCCTCTTGAGACGGATTTCTCGATTATTATCTTCTGATTTGTCGATTTTTATCCCTTTTAGCCGTGACTTCCATGAAATGAAATAGTGCAAATTGTGAAATGGTTCCCGCTGATAGCATCCGTTTTAGAAGTAGGCTCATTCTCTTTTAATCTAATGATGTTTGAATAAGCGTATTTCTCGGCGATCACGCTGAATATTCAACTTCCTCAAGTGTTCTCAAAGTTGATTGTAAAACACATTATATTATATTCAGAACGAAGAACACACTTGTGAGGGTGAAAATGTCACGTTAATGATGGATAACAGGAAGTCGCCTAACACGTAAAGAGAGCTGGCACCATTGGCTTTTAAGAACCAAAAAGCTTGAAACATTGTGAGGATCACCGAGACAATTTAAAAACATTTTTTTTTCTAAAGCCCAAGCTCTTTAGAATTACGCTGAGCGTCGCGGCTGTTCAAAAAAAAAAAAACTTTTGCACATTACTAAGGTTTCTGTTACACCAAAAACCACATTTCCTAAGGTAAAATCTTTCAATACTGCGTTTCCTCTTGAGTCGGAATTTTGGATTATTAACTTATGAATTGTCGATTTTTTCTTGCTCTTGGAAGTGACCTCAAGGACAAGAAGTAGTGCAAATTGTGAAATAGTTCCAGCTGATAGCATCCGTTTTGGAAGTAGGTCCATACTCTTTTATTATAATGATGGCTGAATACGCATTTTTCTCGGCGAACACGCTGAATATGCAACTTCCTCAAGTGTTCTCAAAGTTGATTGTAAAACATATTATATTATATTCAGAACTAAGAAGACACTTGTGAGGGTGTAAATGTCACATTTATGAAGGATAACAAGAATTCGAATAACACGTAATGAGAGTAGGCACATTAGGTTTTTAAGAACAAAAAGCTTGAAACAATGTGAGGATCACCGAGACAATTTAAAAACTTCGATTTTTTTTTTCTCCAGCACATGTTTAAAATTACATCGTGCCTCGTGGCGGGAAAAAAAAATAAACATTTTCTCAATATCAAAATTTTTGTTACACCAAAAACCACATTTCCTTAGGTAAAACCTTTCAATACTGTGAGTTCTCTTGAGTCGGATCTCTGGATTATTATCTTCTGATTTGTCGATTTTTTTCCCTTTAGGCGTGACATCAAGGACAAGAAACAGTGCAAATTGTGAAATAATTCCAGCTGATAGCATCCCTTTTGGAGATACGTCCATACTCTTTTATTCTATTGATGGCTGAACAAGCGTATTTCTCGGCGAAAACGCTTAATATGCACCTTCCTAGTGCTCTCAAAGTTAGATGTAAAACATATTATATTATACTCACAACTAAGAAAACACGTGTGGGTGAAAATATCACATTTATGAAGGATAAGAAAAAGTCGACTGGCACGTAAAGAGAGCTGGCTCCTCAGGATTTTAAGAACAAAAATCTTGAAACATTGTGAGGATCACCGAAACATTTTAAAAACTTCGATTTTTTTTCTTTTTTCTCCAGTACAAGTTTAAAGTTACGTCCAGCCTCGTGACGGTAAAAATAAAAATAAATTTGCACAATATCAAGGTTTTTGTTACGGCAAAAACCACATTTCCTTAGGAAAATCTTTTTATACTGTGATTGCTCTTGAGACGGAATTCTGGATTAACTTCTGATTTGTCGATTTTTTTTTTGCCTTCGCCATGACTTCAAGGACAAGAAGTAGTGTAAATTGTGAAATAGTTCAGGCTGATAGCATCCATTTTGGCGGTAGGACCATTCTCATTTTAATCTAATGATGGCTGAATCAGCGTATTTCTCGGCGAAAAGGCTGAATATGCAACTTCAAGTGTTATCGAAGATGACTGTAAAACACATTTTATATTCAAAGGACGTTTGTAAGGATGAAAATGTCATATTTATGAAGGATAACAAGAAGTCGACTGACACGTAAAGAGAGTTTGCACCTCAGGTTTTTAAGAACAAAAAGCATGAAACGTTGGAAGGATCAACGAAACAATTTAAGAATGTTTTTTTTTTCTCCAGCACAAGTTTATAATTACATCGAGCCTCGAGGCGTAAAAAAAAAAAAAGAACATTTTCACAATATCAAGATTTCTGTTACACCAAAAACCACATTTCCTTAGGTAAAATATTTGAATACTGTGATTTCTCTTGGGACGGATTTTAGGATTATTATCTTCTGGTTTGTCGATTTTTCCCCCTTCAGCCGTGACTTCAAGAAAAGAAGTAGTGCAAATTATGAAATGGTTCCGGCTGAAAGCATCCGTTTTGGAAGTAGGTTCATTCTCTTTTAATGAAGTGATGGTTGAATAAGCTTATTTCTCGGTGAGAAGCTGATTATGCAACTTCCACAAGTATTCTCAAAGTTGACTGTAAAACACATATTATATTCAGAACTAAGAACACACTATTGAGGGTGAAAATGTCACATTTATGATGAATAACAAGCGGTCGCCTGACAAGTAAAGAGAGCTGACATCTTAGGCTTTTAAGAACAAAACGCTTGAAACATTGTGAGAATCACCGAGACTATTTAAAAACATCATTTTTTTTTTGTTCTCAAGCACAAGCAGTTTTAAATTACGCTGAGCCTCGTGGCTGTAAAAAAAAAAAAAATGCACATTATCAAGGTTTCTGTTACACCAAAACCCACATTTCCTTAGGTAAAATCTTTCAATACTGTTTCCTTTTGAGACGGAATCCTGGATTATTATTTTCTGATTTGACGAAATTTTTCCCCCCTTAGCCGTGACTTCAAGGAAAAGAAGTAGTGCAAATTGTGATATAGTTGCAGCTGATAGCATTCGTTTTGGAAGTAGGTCCGTACTCTTTTATTGTAATGATGACTGAATAAGCATATTTCTCGGCAAAAACGCTGAATATGCAACTTCCTCAAGTGTTCTCAAAGTTGATTGTAAAACATATATTATATTCAGAACTATGAAGACACTTGTGAGGGTGAAAATGTCACATTTATGAAGGATAACAAGATGTCGACTGAAACGTAGAGAGTTGGCACCTTAGGTTTTTAAGAACAAAAAGCTTGAAACATTGTGCGGATCACCAACACAATTTAAAAACTTGGATTTTTTCTTCTCCAGCACGTTTAAAATTATATCGTGCCTTGTAGCGGTAAAAAAAAAAAAAAAACGAACATTTTCTCAATATCTAGATTTCTGTTACACCAAAAACCACATTTCCTTAGGTAAAATTTTTCAATGCTGTGATTCCTCTTGAGACGGATTTCTGGATTGTTATCTTCTGATATGTCGATTTTCCCCCCCCCTTAGCCGTGACTTCAAGGAAAAGAAGTAGTCCAAATTGTGAAATACTTCCGGCTGATAGCATCCTTTTTGGAGGTAGGTCCTTTCTCTTTTAATCTAATGATGGCTGAATAAGCGTATTTCTCGGCGAAAACGCTGAATATGCAACTTTCTCAAGTGTTCTCAGTGTTGATTATAAAACACATCATAATATATTCAGATATAAGAAGACACTTGTGAGGGTGAAAACGTCACATTTATGAAGGTTAACAAGTAGTCGACTGACACATAAAGAAGACTGGCACCTCAGGTTTTTAAAAACAAAAAGCATGAAACATTGTGAAGATCGCCGAGACAGTTTAAAAATTCGATTTTTTTTTTCCTCAAGCACAAGCAGTTTACAATTACGCCGAGCCTCGTGGCTGTAAAAAAAAAAAATCCAAATTATGAAGGTTTCTGTTACACCAAAAACTATATTACCTTAGGTAAAATCTTTCAGTACTGTAATTCCTCTTGAGACGGAATTCTGCATTATTATCTTCTGATTCGTCTATTTGTTTCCACCCCATTGCCGTGACATCAAGGACAAGAAGTAGTGCAAGTTGTGAAATAGTTCAGACTGATAGCATCTGTTTTGGAGGTAGGTCCATTCTCTTTTAATCTAATGATGGCTGAAAAGAGGTTTTCCTGGCAAGAAGGCTGAATATGCAATTTCTAGTGTTCCCAAAGTTGATTGTAACACACATTATATTATATTCAGAACTAAGAACACACTTGTGAGGGTGAAAATGTCACGTTAATGATGGATAACAAGAAGTCGCCTGACACGTAAAGAGAGCTGGCATCTTTGGCTTTTAAGAACAAAAAGCTTGAAACATTGTAAGGATCACCGAGACAGGTTAAAAACATTTTTTTTTTTAAAAGCACAAGGACTTTAAAATTACTCTGAGCCTCGTGGCTGTTCAAAAAAAAAAAAAAAAAAATGCTCATTACTAAGGTTTCTATTACACCAAAAACCACATTTCCTTAGATAAAATCTTACAATACTGTGTTACCTTTTGAGATGTAATTCTGGATTAACTTCTGATTTGTCGATTTTTTCCCCTTAGCCGTGACTTCAAGGAGAGGAAGTAGTGCAAATTTGAAATAGTTCAGGCTGATAGCATAAATTTTGGCGGTAGGTCCATTCTCATTTTAATATGATGATGGCTGAATAAGCGTATTTCTCGGAGAAAACAGTGAATATGCAACTTCAAGTGTTCTCGAAGTTGACCGTAAAACACATTTTAAATTCAGAAGACATTTGTAAGGATGAAAATGTCATATTTATGAAGGATAACAAGAAGTCGGGTGACACGTAAAGAGAGCTTGCACCTCAGGTGCTTAAGTACAAAAAGCATGAAACATTGGAAGGATCACCGAAACAATTTAAGAACGATTTTTTTTTTCCCCAGCACAAGTTTAAAATTACATCGAGCCTCGAGGCGTAAAAAAAAACATGAACATTTTCACAATATCAAGATTTCTGTTACACCAAAAACCACATTTCCTTAGGTAAAATATTTCAATACTCTGATTCCTCTTGAGACGGATTTCTGGATTATTATCTTCTGATTTGTCGATTTTTCCCCCCCTTTAGCCGTGTCTTCAAGAAAAGCAGTGCAAATTGTGAAATAGTTCCGGCTGATAGCATCCGTTATGGAAGCAGGTTCATTCTCTTTTAATGTAGTGATGGCTGAATAAGCGTATTTCTCGGCGAAAACGCTGAATATGCAACTTAAACAAGTATTCTCAAAGTTGATTGTAAAACACATTATATTATATTCAGAACTAAGAACACATTTTTGAGGGTGAAAATGTCATATTTATGATGGATAACATGAAGTCGCCTGACACATAAAGAGAGCTGGTATCTTAGGCTTTTAAGAACAAAAAGCTTGAAATATTGTGAGGATCACCGACCCAATTTAAAAACTTCTTTTTTTTTTTCTCAAGCACAAGCAGATTTAAATTACGCTGAGCCTCCTGGTTGTTAAAAAAAAAAAAAAAAAAACGCACACGCATTTGCACATTATCAAGATTTCTGTTACACCAAAAACCACATTTCCTTTGGTAAAATCTTTCAAAACTGTTTCCTCTTGAGACGGAATCCTAGATTATTAGCATCCGTTTTGGAAGTAGGTCCATACTCTTTTATTCTAATGTTGACTGAAAAAGCATATTTCTCGGCGAAATCGCTGAATATGCAACTTTCTCAAGTGTTCTCAAAGTTGATTGTAAAACGTATTATATTATATTCAGAACTATGAAGACACTTGTGAGGGTGAAAAAGTCACATTTATGAAGGATAACATGAAGTCGACTGACACGTAAAGGGTTTTGGCATCATAGATTTTTAAGAACAAAAAGCTTGGAACATTGTGAGGATTCCCGAGACAATTTAAAAACTTCGATTTTTTTTCTCCAGCACGTTTAACATTACCTCGTGCCACGTAGCGTAAAACAAAAATGAACATTTTCTCAATATCAAGATTTCTGTTACACCAAAAACCAAATTTCCATAGGTGAAATTTTTCAATATAGTGTTTCCTCTTGAGACGGAATTCTGGATTATTAACTTCTGATTTGTCGATGTTTTTTTTTCCTCTTAGAAGTGACCTCAAGGACAAGAAGTAGTGCAAATTGTGAAATAGTTCCAGCTCATAGCATCAGTTTTGGAAGTAGGTCCCTACTCTTTTATTCTAATGATGGCTGAATAAGCATATTTCTCGGCGAACACGCTTAATATACAACTTCCTCAAGTGTTCTCAAAGTTTATTGTAAAAAACATTATATTATATTCAGAACTATGAAGACACTTTTGAGGGTGTAAATGTCACATTTTTGAAGGATAAGAAGTCGACTGACACGTAAAGAGAGTAGGCACATTTGGTTTTTATGAAGAATAAGCATGAAACATTGTGAGGATCACCGAGAAAATTTAAAAACTTCGATTTTTTTTTCTGCAGCAGATGTTTAAAATTACATCGTGCCTCGTGGCGGTAAAAAAAATAAATGAACATTTTTTCAATATCAAGATTTCTGTTACACCAAAAACCACTTTTCCTTAGGTAAAATCTTTCAATACTGTGATTCCTCTTGAGTCGGATTCCTGGATTATTATCTTCTGATTTGTCGATTTTTTTCCCCCCTTCGCCGTGACGTCAAGTAAAAGATGTAGCGCAAATTGTGAAATAGTTGCAGCTGATAGCATCCGTTTTGGAAGTAGGTCTATACACTTTTTTTTCTAATGATGACAATAAGCATATGTCTCGGCGAAAATACTGAATATGCTACTTCCTCAAGTGTTCTCAAAGTTGATTGTAAACCATATTATATTATATTCAGAACTTTGAAGACACTTGTGAGGGTGAAAATGTCACATTTTAGAAGGATAACAAGAAGTCGACTGACACGTAAAGAAAGTAGGTACATTAGGTTTTTGTGAACAAAAAGCATGTAACATTGTGAGGATCATCGAGACAATTTAAAAACTTCGATTTTTTTTTCTCAAACACGTGTTTAAAATTACATCGTGCCCCGTAGCGTAAAAAAAAAAAAATCACATTTTCTCAATATCAAGATTTCTGTTACACCAAAAACCACATTTCCTTAGGTGAAATTTTTCAATACTGTGATTCCTCTTGAGACAGATTTCTGGATTATTATCTTCTGATTTGTCGATTTTTTTT
>JAGKTI010012317.1:0-24826 GCA_018397915.1 Birgus latro | reverse complement strand
ATGTCACACTGAGCACATTCATTCATCATTACTGTATTCAGTGTTTGAGTACATTCATGTCACACTGAGCATATTCATTCATTGTTGCTTTATTCAGTGATTGGGTACATTCATGTGAAACTGAGCATATTCATTCGTCATTACTGTATTCAATGATTGGGTACATTCATGTGAAACTGAGCATATTCATTCGTCATTACTGTAGTCAGTGATTGGGTACATTCATGTCACACTGAGCATATTCATTCATCATTACCATATTCAGTGATTGAACACATTCTTGTCACACTTAGCATATTCCTTCAGTGTTATTCAGTGATTGGGTACATTCTTGTCATGCTGAGCTTATTCATTCATCATCATTCAGTGATTTGGTAAAGTACTGAAATTTTGCCGTATCACCACAAAATGCAACTCGTGAATGATCCAGTGTGCCCTCACTGTAATGCAACCCCCTCGTACATTTACTTATCTCATCCACCTTAATTTCCCAGCCAAGAAAATTCATCAGCATAACTGCAGCAAAAGATCTCTGGGAGCACCTGGCTGAAGTGGCTGGTACCTGCAGTCCACCAGGTTCACATCCACATGACCATGGGGCCACAACAACAACAACTATAGTTTATTGGGTAGGTTTTAAAAATTACAACTCTATTGGGTTATAATTTTCCTGCTTTTGTTCATCATTTTAATTTAGGTTTTATTAGAGTTGTATATTAATCATGACTCATAGTTTTCAGTGGTTTTCCATTAGGTGCCACAAAAAGTTTTTTTTAGTATTAAAAGTTCAAAAGTGTAACATTTATTTTCAGAGTGTTTTAATGCTCATTTTTCCATTTTGATGTGTAATTTTTTAGGGGTATGTAACTTAGTGGGCCAGATGACACTATGAAGTTACTTTAACCCTTGCAACTTGAGCATGTCCCATTCATATTATTCTTGCCATCATTAGTCTATTTTATTCAGACTATGGGAGACCCTGTGTAGTCAGTGGGTTAATGGAGGCTGTATCAAACAATTCCAGTTCATGGGGTCTTTTGGAAGGTGAAGAACTTTATACGGCCCAAGAATATTGTGAAAAAAGACATCATAGTGTAGGGGTTGGAAGGTCAGACAAAACTTTAAAAGCTTTTTTTTTTTCCATGTTAAGACTCCGTGATATAAATTATTTGCATGCAGGTAAAATTTATTCTTTTAGTTTTATTTTTGCACTGGCTGCAATGATATGTCTTATTTAAGGACAGTTTTAAATTATGTTTTATTCACATACAAGCTGGGGTGCATCGTAATTTTTGGCTCATGATTTACATTATACAGTTACCTTACATTGTACATTGTAGTTTCATCACCTTTGTTTTGCCAGCAGTTTATTAATGTGCAAAATTCTTCACTGCTTCAGTCTGTGGATGTCTTTTACCATTTATTTTATCAATACTGCCGCTACCAGACTTTATTTATTTATATTAGGAGAGTGCCACAGTAATGAAGGGGTAAGTGAAGGCTGTATCTAACACCTCATGTTTGAACAGTGTCTCACTAAATCAAATCATGTGAAGGTAATACAGTAAGGATAAAATATAAAAAGACATCACTATAATGAAAGGAAATAGTGGACTTGTTATACAGTATTACCCATAATTGCTCAGCAGTGTGTCTCATTATATCCTCCTTTATCTGACTTATTTGGAATATTTTAGTGGTTTACCTGAACAGAACAAGACACAGGAAACCGAAGGATCCACGGCAGTATGACAGAAGCATTGACTTATTTTTAACTGTGCAAGTTTGAAAGGTTTATGAAAGTTTGCCCAGGAACATGTTGTTGTCATCTCTGTAATCATTATCGATCCTAGCTTTCCATCATTTCAAAGGGGTATTAATGAAGAGACAGAAGTTGGAGAAGCTGTCAACTGAATACCAAAACAAAAGACTTGGTAAGTGTTAAAATCTGGTAAATAAAAAAAGAAAGTGTGAGGGGTGTGGATCTATTTAACTGAAGGGTTTAGATGGAAAGCAAAAGCAAGAAAGGATTTAGTAATCATTGAAAATTTTTAAATAAAAAGAAAAGTGTGATGTGGATCTATTTAGCCGAATGATTTAGCTGAGAGAGAAAAAAGTAGGGTTGAAAAGTGTATAGAGACATGTAGTGTGCGCTTACACCTAAATGTTCAAATTGTTGTTTTTAGCTGCTTCTCCCCATTGCAGCATTTCTGTTTACTGTATGCTTCATTATGCTTTGTGTACAGTATTTGGGTGTTGGAAGTATTTGCTTTATCATCACAGGCTGTCCTCATTATTTCAGGGAAATGTTCCAGAATGTCACAGCTTTTTCTGTACATTTAGCCCATAGACACCGGGAATTTTTTGGCGCAGCCGCCCTCTCCCTACGGCTGTTTCCCAAAATAGCCATTTTTCAGACCTTCGTGTCTGGGAAAGTATAGCATGTAGGGAAACAAAGTAAAGGCCATATTACTCACCAACTATTCTTCTTGCAATAAAAGTATTCCCAGGTCTGCAGGTGGTTGCGTCGATGAGTAAGGGTGTGAAGAAGATGAGTAACTTTTGGTGCTTGAAGCAGGATGTCTTTGTGCATGTGCTCATGGTCCTGACTTTGGTTTTGCTATCAGCGTGATAGCTTTACTACTAACTAGACACAGCGGTGTCCAAGACATGCCTTATGGTACGAGTACTATCGCTGAGCCCCATTCCTAGTATCCTTGGGAAGAGGCTTGGCAGGGGTGGATGAGGCAAGGGGTCCATTTGAGGCGGGAACAATTTTGGACGAGGTGGTTTCAGAAAACATCATTCAGCACCTGGCTAGGTCATAGAAAAGACTGGGGTACGCTTGGGTTGGGTGGCGGGAGTCTTTCCCTACCTTCTGGTGATGAGATCAAATGGTGGCCACTTCAAATCATGGTGGTAATACATTTGCAGTTCATACTGACACCTGGAGGTCTCTGTCCACCCCATTTGCGTTGGTCCTTATTGACATCTTGCGCGTAGGGGTTGAGAATAGATGGAAGCAAAGTAGAAGAGACGACAAGGAGAGAAGAGCAAGATAGAGAAAATTAATGAGAAAAGGGACATAGAGGGAGAAGTGAGAGTAAATTAAGGAGTAAAAAGCAGAGCCAGAAAGAGGAAAATGCTGGAAATAGGGGGAATGGCAGACAAGTTTTATGGGTGTCAATTAAACTATGTGGCAACATTTGTAGGTTACAGGCAAAATAGTCAGAAAAAAGTGGGGGAGGAAAGAAAAAGAAAGAGAAAAAAAGGAAGCATATAGTGAGGACCTGGTGTTTGTAGATTTTTTTTTTTTTTTTTTAATGCAAGGAAGAAGGAACCAAAGGCCATGGGCCCGCATTTGGGGGAGGCGGTAGCTCGATCAGTAGAGAGTTGGCTTGCAGTCCCGACGGACCCAGGTTCGAATCCTCGCTGGGGCAGGGAACAGTTTAAGGATTTGAATTTCATTAAATCAGGCTTTACTGATCTACCAGAAGACCCGCCGACATGTCGTAAAAATACCCCCGCTAATAACAATACACCAGTCCTGTATGAGACCGCCCTAGCGTGTATTCAATATGGACGGTGGGTGTTAGCGCCGAAGTGGTGACATGTAGAGGTGTATGGTATGTAGGAGGACGGCTGGGGCTTGATAGCAGGCTGTAAAGCCTATGCCCAGATTCGGACACATAAAAAAAAAAAAATACTGTTCCTTCCAAGAAAAAACAAAAACAATACAAAAGAGAGCCAAATTCAAGATCTATTCATTTCGAGATGCCTGGACACACTGCGTTTGGAAGACTGGAGATCATAGGAAGTAGGGAAGCAAAGTAGAAGAGACGACAAGGAGAGAAGAGCAAGATAGAAAAAATTAATGAGAAAAGGGACATAGAGGGAGAAGTGAGAGTAAATTAAGGAGTAAAAAGCAGAACCAGAAAGAGGAAAATGCTGGAAATAGGGGGAATGGCAGACAGGTTTTATGGGTGTCAATTAAACTATGTGGCAACATTTGTAGGTTACAGGCAAAATAGTCAGAAAAAAGTGGGGGAGGAAAGAAAAAGAAAGAGAAAAAAAGGAAGCATATAGTGAGGACCTGGTGTTTGTAGATTTTTTTTTTTTTTTTTAATGCAAGGAAGAAGGAACCAAAGGCCATGGGCCCGCATTTGGGGGAGGCGGTAGCTCGATCAGTAGAGAGTTGGGTTGCAGTCCCGACGGACCCAGGTTCGAATCCTCGCTGGGGCTGGGAACAGTTTAAGAATTTGAATTTCATTAAATCAGGCTTTACTGATCTACCAGAAGACCCGCCGACATGTCGTAAAAATACCCCCGCTAATACCAATACACCAGTCCTGTATGAGACCGCCCTAGCGTGTATTCAATATGGACGGTTCCAGAGTTGACCAGTTGCATAAATGAAGGACTGGGAGTAACGGCTAACTCTTGCATTAGAGAGTTGGACAGAAAAGGGATGAGAGTTTGTTGCTAGACAGGTACTACGTGCCTGTTGTAGAGGTGGAGGGATGCAAGCAGACAGTTCAGAGGAACAGTGACCGTTGACGTAGCGATAGAAGAGAGATAAAGATGCAACAGTGCGGCGAAGAGACAAAGGTTGAAGGGAGTCAGTAAAAGGAGGAGAGTTAATGAGACGAAAAGCCTTTGACTCCACCCTATTGAGAAGAGCTGCATGTGGGGATCCTCCCCACACATGAGAGTTGTACTCCATACAGGGGCAAATAAAACCCGTGTACAAGGTCAACAACTGTGTAGGGGTAAAGAAAGTTCAGAGTCGGCTTAGCACACCTAATCTCTTTGAAGTAGATTTCACAAGAGCTGTAATATGTTCTTTCCAAGATAAATCCCGAGAGAATGAAACCCCAAGCATGTTCAAGGATGATGCAGGAGGACTGGTGTGTTTGTGTTGGAAGAATTAGATGTGGACTTTGAGCAAGTGGAATTTTTTAAGTAGCCATGCTTTTACATCTATTTTAGACATACAGGT
The DNA here is from genome assembly GCA_018397915.1 of Birgus latro. Taxonomy (NCBI): domain Eukaryota; kingdom Metazoa; phylum Arthropoda; class Malacostraca; order Decapoda; family Coenobitidae; genus Birgus; species Birgus latro. Next base: position 19,827 of record JAGKTI010012317.1, on the reverse strand, counting down.
AATATACAGTAAATAACAAGAAAATCGCCCTGTTAGTATTTCATTGTCGTATATAAATATGCCAGTTTCCCCCACTTAACAGTATTTGATGTTATGGAGAAATTGTAGCATCTTGGAACACATCCGTGATGTACAGGAAGGAATGCCTGCATTTATTATATTTAGTCTGTTTATGAATTAAAGTACAGAATATGTTCCATCAATCTGTTATTATTTTTTATCAGAAAGAAGTTCATTCACATGTGTTTTAAGAAGTATTGCTGATATATCCACACTTCCAGTTCTCAGGAGTCCTGTATAGTCATGCCAAGTTTATATTGTGCCATGTATACAGTACCTTTGTTTCAGTAAGTTATGGTAGTGAATGCAGAGTTTCAGTGCATGGCAATGGATGTACAGTAATAAAACTGAATAGATCATTAATCATACCACAGGATATTTAGTGTTTAATGGACCAAAAATGGGCAACCTGAGAGTTTGATTAATGCTTTGAGCCCAGGAGGAAGGATAGATGTAGAGTATCAGGACATGGGTTGACAGCAGGTTATTGGATTAAATTTAGAGAATCATACACGAGGGGGAAGATTGATTAGGAATGATCAGTGTAGGGAAGCCAAGCCGAAGAAGGAAGGGTAAATTTAAGAAAAGTATAGAGGAACCAAATGTACGAGTAAATTGATGTGGTAATTGTTTACTATACAATTTATAATGAAAGTTTCCTGAGGAGTGAAAATTTAGTATATAACTAAAGTTTAATATATACTGTATAATGCAAGTGTTGTACAATGAATTTTTGTTATGACCGTATAGTGATGGTTTAATATATACAGTATAATTAATGTTATACTGTAGTTAAAGCCAGAGAGCTTTTGTATTTTGTCATGAAGCAAAAGCCTTTCTTATTCATTAGATGATGATGGAACTTAAGAACTGTAGAAGGGAAAGCTGCAGCTTATCTAAACACAGCATCTTTGGCTCACTTGGTTGAATAATCTCACTTGACCGTACAGTAGATGGAATGGAGTACTAGCATTGTGGCAACAGGAGAGGGCTAAGGAAAAGCTTACGACATGGATTTCATCATTATAGTGTACCGGTAATCAGTTTCTTCCGAATTCTCTGAAAGCAACTGTGGGAATGATACGAAGGTTAGGACCAAAGAGTGATGCTTTTATAGTTTGGTTAGTTGCATTTAGGCAGTGAAATGAGTACTGTAGCTGACAGGGTGTTATTTGCCCTTGTTGTGAAGAGGTTAGCAGAGGTGCGATAGTAATATCTAGCCCCCTCCAATTAAAAAAGTTTTTCCTAAAATAAGTAAAATTGTCCAGTGCTGGCAAGAGTTGTAGTAGTAGTAGTATAGTCCTATATTCATCTGAAACGTGAACTCGGTGGACTGCCTGCGGAAATTGCCCTCCTCTTGGAGCTCGCCATCCTCCTTTGGGGGGATAGGGATGATGATGAGGAATGTAAATGCATTATAAAAAGGTGGCCTTGTGATGGAGTGGTTAAGAGTTGTTGGCATATGATGGTGTTGATTTATGGAATATGAGTTTAGTATTACAATAGAACTGCCATATGTTGAATGAAATCAGATGGTGATAATATGAAGAGAATAAAATAGATGTAGTGTAGAGAGAGCTAACAAGCATTTTTTTGTGTCAAGGATGGTAACATGAGAACAGCATTTATTGATCTTTCTTGTTATTACCAGATGATTTTATTTAGTTTTGGAGAGCACCCTGAGAGCGAATGGGTGTCATTTTGAAAAGTCACCACTGGGCTGAGTAAGCTGGTTGCAGGAATAAAGTACAGTATATAAGATGCCCTCAGTGTTGTAGTTAGAAGGTGGTACTGTAGTTAACTTGAAGATGTTTTATGGCTGTTTAATACTCAATCTAATGAAGTACAATAGTACAGTAATCTGAAATACTGTACTGTGTGAAATGTTTGTGCTGTAAGCTGGTGTCCATAATATATTGCAGAACTATGCAGTGAAATTGGTACCCATGAAGGTGATTTGCAGATTTTACCCAGTTTTCAGTACCAGTTGGTAGGAAAATTTGTGGCATTTTAGAAAACATCATTGACTTATAACAAGGACTGCCTGTTTGGTGTAATGGAGGGTTCATTGTAGTGAGTGATGTGAATTGTAGGCCATAAAGTACTTTCAGAAGAAGGACAGGTTATTTAATTCTGCTTGAAGGTAATTGTAATGTATTCTTCCAAAGTTGAGACTAATTTATTAAATGTAGGAAAGGTCTGCCATATCAGACAGGTTTAAAGCTCAGTCTAACCCTCCAGACCGAAAAGTTCCTCATATTTTTATTTATTTAGGAGGAAGTGCTGCTGGTAGTAATGGTGTGTTTTTTTTATGGAAGAATATGTTATCCAAAAAGCAGTGAATTATATGTGGTTTTATATCTAGGAGAAAGTGGAGGTGGTAGTGGTGTGCTTTTACAGATTTCGTTATTCAGAAACCCGAGCCATGGAGAGTGTGTGTTGAGTTGCTTTTAAGGTGGATAATGTGGGAACCAGTAATGGACTGTTTAATTTTATGCATGAAGAATTTGTTATCTTTTTTACAGTTACCGTTTGCTAATAATTATATTTTCTTATGTTGCCACATTGAAATTATATAGAAATAGACCGAATGTAATTAACTGAGCTTGCCGTGTAAGGGTAGATGAGACATGGATTAAACTCTTATGAAAGTTTGCTGTAAATATCAACTTAAATATAAATGGACAAACATACTCTAAACTGTGATGGTCCAGGATGGCGAGATTCATAGGCAGAATGGATGATGGAAAGAAGTTTAGTACTGTACATTTAGTTTATTTTAGGTGCCATGTTTGAGTAAGTACAGTGGTATGTTTTTGTTGGTGCCTTCCCTCTCCCTTGTATGCCGTTTTTTAATCCACCTGAAGCACGTCTCCCTTTGTCTTCCACTGATCTTTCAACCTCCATATTAGACTATGCTGTTTCTTACCAGCTGATGTTTTTTCCCCCATCTGTCTTCTTTCTGAACTCTTTTCATACACTGCAGCCACTTTCTCTTCTTCTCTTCCGCTGGTCTTACTACATCCATATTCCACCTTGCTTCCCCCTTCCCCTCTCCCCCTTTCTCACTGGTGGACATTCATGCATAACACCACACACCTGATATCTGTACATTGATGAAGGAAAATGATAGTTCAAGAGCAGATAAAATGCTGAGTTGCATTCTCCATACAGCTTCAGTGTTGTACCTGGTGACTGTAGAGTAGTGGAAGAAAAAATGGTATAGAGCAAGTGGAAGACAGTGGACCAGAAAAATGATTTGGTTGTTGGCTTCTCCTTGTAGTGGACATGAAAAATGTTATTTATTTACAATATTTCTCAATACAGCATCAGTATTTCTCCCATGAAGGAAAGACTCATAGAAACAGTTTCAGTGCAATTTGGATGCCAGTGGACTTGATAAATAATTGTTAATTCCTCCATAAAAGCAACAGTATTCCCTGTATATAACTGATCTGTGGATAACGCTTGAATAGCAAAGATGTACTATATTATTGTTGACATTCCCCATACCTGTCGCATGCATCATGGAGTAGTAAACATGATTTTTCCCCACCCAAATTGTCATGTTTTCCTTGTACAGTAATACCCGTTTCCCAGCATACTGTTAGAAAACATTGTAAAATTATAGATGCAGAAATTTCCAGGCCTCTCATATTTTTACATTTAAAAGAAAAAATCATAGGTATTCTTGTTATGTGTTATGTTTAAAAGAAAATATCCGAGTAACCCGAAATGGGGAGAAAAAATCCCACTTACCCCCGATATATGTTCCGTTTGAAAAGAAAATTCCAAGTTACCCTCATATCCAGTGTTCTTAGTCTGCCACACTCACCCATCCTGTTGATGGTGCTGTAGAGTTCACCATTTGTTTAGTGCGACCACAAGTATCTTCACCCTGTCAGAATTAGTATTTCAGAACTGGTTCTCTGTGAATCTGGCTGGTTATCTCTGGGTATGTAGGACTTGATTCACCAAGCTCCTAAGGGCTTAACACCTTCAATTCAATGATCCATTCTTAAATTTTATTCATGCTACTCAGACAGTTCTGCTCGGCCTTTGGAGAAACTTTTCAAATTGGAGAGGTTATACATAGCCTTCATTAACCCCTTCATTATTTGAGGGCTTTTCTAATTTGATGAAAAATTGTCTGGAGGCAGCGAAGATAAACTATAAAATTTGTTGTCAGACTGAAGGGATTTAGCTGGGTGTACAGTGTAGTAGTGGTTGAATGGGGTAAAGCAGGAGAGAGAGAGAGAGAGAGAGCAAGGGGGTGGTAGATTAGGGCTATTTTGCCTGCAGTTGGGAATATTAAGTGAAGCTATAAAAAGGAGAATTAGGCAGTATTAAATACTGTAGTGGATTAGGATGATAAGATGGACTAGAGTGGAAACAGGATGAGTGAATGTAGTTATGTTGGCTGATAGAATGATACAATGATATACTGCAACAGAGCCAGGATGAGCTTGTATTATTATTATTAGTATAACAAAGACTTAACATGTTCAGTATGTAAAGCAGTAAATTAGTAGATAGAAGAGTGGATGGATGAATTATGGTAGTAGAGAGAAGACAGGAATGTTGTCACCATCTTGTGTATATCAGAGCAGCTTCAACCAAAACCAAAGTCGTTAGGGTGAATCAAGAACTAAATTTTTTCATTTATCCAGCCTTGTGTTACAGGGAATCCATTGCAGTGTTACTCTGTTGTTTTTATAAGTGTTAACCTGTACTATACATGTCTGTGGGGGTGTTGGGATGGGGGTAAATAAAAGTAATTTATATAATGGGGCGAAGGTGTGTCAATCCAGGTCGTTTTTTAAATACTGTATTCGTGTAGTCACACTGTTATACTGTAATTTTGTGTGTCATTCTTCCACTTAAGTGTTCCCCATTAGCCTAATTCATGTATAACTTCACCTTTATTGTAATGTTTTTAAAGGAAAAAATGTTCTGCTGAGTTTATCATATCAATAGTATTATACCCTTCAATATGGTGATATCATTGATAGTTTGGCCTTGCAATCTCATGGTTTTATTCAGCTTAAGAGAGCACCTTCATGGGGAGATCCAGGAATATTTCCAAGGTGTTGTCCATATTGCTTTTCAGGACAAGGAAGGTTTGGCATGCCCTTTTTCTTGCAGCAAACTAGGTAATGTTTTTCAGCCGAGGATGGTTTCCATGACATTTGTATGGGAGAAATAAACAGCATAGCCAGGAAAAGATGCAGTTGACGTATATATACCAATTTTCTGTGTGATAAAGCAGGGGTGTTGCCCTGGCAGCATGGACAACACCCCTAGATCCACCCATAATGTTAGTAGTGAAAAGGATAATTGAGGTTGCATCTAACCCCTTTAGTATGAGAAGTCTTTCCTAAGCTAAATAAGGTCAGTTGGATGTTGCAAGAATAAAATGGTTTAAAAATGAGTCTCCAGATTGAAGGGATCAAAAGGAAACTGTATTTTGTGGTAATAATTAGTTAAAAATGAATGAGGACACAATCATTGAATCTGAACCAACAGTCGTGCATAATAATAGTAATTAGTACTTTTTTTGTGTCACGTTATGTTCATATTGTTCATCCAGTACAAAGACATCTAGACTATCATAAATATGTTATCAGATGGTGTGCCAGGAATATGGGGGGGGGGGAAGTTGATAGATATATGCTTAGTATATTTCAAAATGAGAGTACATTCATTGGTATATCACAGACTTTATTATAACAGTATGCCTGAAATGTGAGTGCATTGTGAAGTGTTCATTGTTTTATATACAGTATCTGTCGCAGTGTTACTAAAGCTATTGTATTAATACCTTGAAGGAGAAGTTAGGTAATCTTTGATGTCATACAGTATGTGTCATTTAAGTTTATGATTATTAAGAAAAAGAAATGTTAATTCTCTGCCCTAAGTTTTGTATTTCCCAGGTGCCAAGTTAGCTTATTTTAGTGTAAAAATCGCAAATAGGTATAAGTTATAATTATTCTGGGTAATTGAAGATAATTATTCTGGTTAACTGTAATTATTATGGTTAGGTAAAGATAATTTTTCTGGTTAGCTGAAAGTAATTATTCTGTTTAGCTGATAATTCTTGTAGTTGGCTAAAGATAATTGTTCTGGTTCACTAAAGATAATTATTCTGATTAATTGAAGACACACCACAGACAAGCCACACTCTTAGTAATATACAGTTGGTCAAGCACTGGGGTTTATGAGTATGACTTTTAGAGACTGTACAGTGCCTAGAGATGGGACAACCTTCACCATTGTGGTACTTCTCATCACCCACTGAGTAATTGTAAATATGGCTGAGTCCCCTAATTTACTTGTTCAGTTGATTCAACCATTAGTAGAATATAGCAACAACAAATATAACATCCAGTCCCATTTTGCCCCATATAAACAGGAGTTTAAAGGCAGGGGGCTGTGTGCTAGTAAATTGGGTGATAATCATATAACCGTCGATGGAACACATGGGAGTCTAGTGGGGTAAGATGCACCAACCAGACGTGCCCCCTAATGGTTTGTATCTGCAGAGTGATTGGCATTTTTTTCCTGCGTAATGGACACTTGCTTTAAATATCTAGACTGAGTTGCCTTTTCCCAGCTCTGTATGCTCCTGATAAGGCACTAAGGGATTGAATAATGATGATAAACTCAATATACAAGTCACAGGAGTTCATTGTTAACAATGGCTATATGACTGGTACTGTAATGATGGGAGTTGTTCAGCTTCTGTATTTACTGTCAGGTCTCTATATGTGGTCATCCTCACTTTCCTGTGCCACAGTTTGATTCCTTCCTGTTAGCCTCCAGACAGTCACTATTGCCTTTCCAAACTCCAGACTTCATGAACCTTCTCATGCTGATCATGTATTTTTCCACTTTCCTTCATGCAACCTTCAGATGATTGTTTTTGTCAGTTTAGGGGAGATTTCATTTTATGAAGATTTAATGAAAGATTTAACTGCAGGGTTTTCATTCAGCTTAAAGTTGGGTATGAGTTGAATCATGTTGGTGTATGCTTGAATTACAGTATATGCAGAGAACTTTAATACTGTGTACAGCAATAAGAGGATCAATGAAGCAAGGACAAAAATTTTTGTGTTTTAAATATATCCTAAACAATCCCCTTCAGTACTTGAAATCATTAAATTTTATAATGTAGTCTGGTGTAAGTCTGAATAAGCTGAAAAAAGACATCATTGGTTGAAGGGATTCAACTGTTCCCCATGTGGCTGGTTGCTCTAGAGGTGGTGTGTGTCATTAACTTTATTTTTACTCAACAATACAGCTTTTTGCAAGGTGTAGTGGAGACCTGATTATGTGTGTGTCTAATCACCCACACAAAACATTCATATATCCGCAGTATCTCTTACTCAAAAAGTCACACAATCCAAAAACAGCCTCGGAAACTGATGCCATGGATCAGACTTTTAATGTATAGTGTGTTAGTTGTTAACCTCCCCTAGAGTCAGGTGATGTGTTTTGTTGTTGTGTTCTTGTTATTTACTCTCTTGTTCATCTTAGGGGAGAGCTTTTGTGGTGAAGTGGTTAGTGAAAGCTAAATCTAACACCTTCAGTTCAGAAAGTTGCTCCTAAGTGAAATAAAGTCTTTTCAAGGCCTTCTGTCCGATGGCATTTCTTTTATTTTGCACACACCAAATTGTTTTATTCAACTTTGGACAGACCTCAGATAGTGAAGGAGTTAATGAAGGATATATATGATCCCTAAGCAGGGCCAGATTCAGGCATAAGCTATAGACGCTACAGTTTAGGGCCTCACAGTCTTAAGGGAACTTTTTAATGAAGTAATGATTTAACCTATTACCCACTCTGCATGGATTTGGATTTGTTATGCATATTGGCAGCATTCTTGTCAAGTTCACTTGATACATAGCCTTGTTCTCTGTTAACAATTGCCAAAAAGGTCCTCAACAGTTACCCATAGCTTAGGGCCTTACCATGTCTAAATCCGGCCCTGCCCCAACAGAGTTTACAAGTAGCGAGAAGAAAACCAAAACTACATGACGAAATTGAAGTGGATCAACTGGAATACTGATGGCTACCTTTCAGTAGTTTACTCATAAGTGTTATATTTTTGAACAAGCAGAGTATTTTTTTTTTATCCTTCTTATATTTATTGTAATTTCTCTTCATTAATAGTACTGTAATTGGGGGCTAAAATTGATGTATTGTTATAGATTTTATTTTTTGTTGTAAAGCTATTGTTTAACTGCCGGATGGGTTGATGCATATATTTTTTTGCTTCATGCAAGGAGTCTTCATTATAAGCCATTTTTCATTCATTTATTCATGTACTGTATTGATTTTTTCTGTTAGGTTCCTCAGTACTTCATCTAGAAAAAATGTTTGCTTGTTTTTGTTCCATTACAACCCATACAGCTGGTTTGACAGTTTATGAAAATTTACAGTACCAGTTGTATTAAAAAAATATATATATACATACGTAAGTCCGCACTATAGCAGACTAATTGGGGCTAAGCCAGTCCGAAATATGCGATTTTCCGATAAAAGCGACATCCGGACTTACCCTTGCTAATCCGGACTTTTTCCGATATATCAGACATTAGTCCGGATTGCATCAGTGGTTTTCACCACCATTGCAGTATTGTACTGTGTTATAACTTCAGTACAGTAATCAAATGGTATAATAATACTGTACTGTGCACTGAAAAACATGTCTTTTACTTGTCTTATTGTGGTGAACATAGCTGAAGTTGTCAGGCAGTCCAGACTGCTTTCTGGCTATATTGGACTTTTTCCGATATATAAGAGTTTAGTCTGGTAGCTCCTCGAGTCCGATAAAAGCAAATTCCGGTCTACTGAAGTCTGTTATATCGAGGTTTTACTGTATATTCTTTCACTTTCTTGACTTATAATGAAGATTGCTTGGTCTATACATACATGCATCCTTGTCAGTTAAGGAGACACCCTGTATCTCTTCCTTGCAAAACTATTCCTGTGTCTGGTACATTTATATATTCCTGTATATTTGTGGCTGCCCTTTACGGAATAAGTTGTCTGGCTATAAATAGATGGAGATGTTATTTATGCACTCTCTCCTGATGTGAAAATGGTATAAAAATTGTACAGAACCGCAGATTAATAAGCTGGAACACCAGAATGCAAAGTAGATAATTAAGGAAGTGGGGCTGTAAAACCTCCCAGGTTGATGAGAATATTCTTGTACTAACTCATGGTAAGGTCATGGCAAGATGTGTGACAGGTCGGATGCTTGACAAAACACACACTTGAGGCTTGAGCATCAGAAGGTTCACTATCACCATTAACAAAGTTTGGTGGACAACCCTCTCAGAATTTTGCTACTTTCAGACAGCTGTACCCTTTTTTGTTCATATTTGTTTTGAGGAAATTCTGAAAAGTAATTTAAAAAAAAAAAGACAGGTAGCATGACCCTTCTAATGCATGGGCCTCATATGGAGAAGTGTGTTTGGAAGGCAGTGTGCAATGTTGTATATTTTCTCATGTTCTCTTAGTCTTATGGATATTTATAAACTGTCTGTTTGTAGCTCATGTTAAACTGTGCCATTCTTTCCTATAGGAGGAAAAAGTGCTTGAGGCTGAGAGACGAGGATAATGTAATGGAGACAACTGTATGTATTGTACATTTGATGATGATGATGATGTTGGCATGTACCAAATTGAGGAACAGCTGATACAGATGACATCAGTGGACATAGGCTTGTCATTTGTCTTTAACCCCATCTGCTTGGGTGGTGTATTTTCTGTTTTGATTTTCCTGCCTCCAGACAAATACATGCAGCATAGCACAAAACTGCAGTAATGAAAGAGTTCAATGAGGCTTTATCAGTTCTTCTAAGCTTTACTACCCATGGCTTTATCTGTTGAAAAGCCTTGCAAAAGCTTAATGAAATTGTCTGGTAGGAATAAGAATATACTGTACTGATAAGGACGTCTCCTTGATTCAGTGGGTTAGATATACCGAGCATTAAGTCCAGAAATAACCAAGCTTTGAGCCACAACACTTTGAAGGGGATGATATGGGATTGCCTGTTACCATTGTCATTTGTTTTTCATTTTACATCCATAAATGGATCTTTTCCTTCATTCACATCAGAATTAAATCTTGGTCTTCTTGGGTAATGTTAAAATTAATGCATTAGGAAGCTTAACCAATGCAAAAATCAGACATTCACTACATACCATTCTCTCCTTTACATTAGCCAGTTGCTCATCCAAGTTTCATCATATCATATGTACAGTAGTTGTCTTATGTATGTTACCTGACACTGAAAGACAAAACAAAAATTATATATAAAAAAAATGGAAATGCCGTATAATTCTGGAGCAGTTTCATATATTGTAAATATTGTTATAGTGATGATGCTGCCCAAGAAAATTGTCAGTGTTTAGTTTCTCCCACTTCACGACCTAACCAGACCATATATATATATGTATATATATACAGTATATATGTACTGTATATACAGTGTATATATATATACCGTATATGTATATATATATATATATTTATATATATATATGTATTTTTTTTCAATCATCAGTCAGTGTTTACTTTTTCCTCTCACTTCATATTCTATACTGTTCATATTATAACAAGTCTGTATCATCATTGCAGGATTTTTGTTTCTCATACCACCATAGTCGTCATCATCATCATGTTAACTTGCTCACTCTGCTGTGCTTGTCTGGAATTACTCACTTTCTTGTATTGATACCTGGTGCTAGAATTCCATTAATCTATTCAGTTCACTTTTCTTGTAGCTTCTTTAATAGTAACCCCTTAAATCCAATGACAATCATTTTATTCTGGCTGCCACCAGTGTTGTTATACTTAGGAAGGATCTCTCATATTGAAAGGGTTAATGGAGTGGAGACTCTAACCTCTTCATTTTGAAAATTGTCTCCCACATAACATAAAATGATCTAGAAATACCATGAATAAAATATAGATGTTCTTGGGCTGAAGGGATCTCTTTTTGTGGTGCAACTTATAATCTCAGAAGTACAGAAATTAGGAAAGGTCTGATATGTGCAGTAATTTTTAATACCCAGAACCATTAGTCTGTTGTCAGCTTATGCTTCTGTGAGTATTGTTTACCTCATTAATATGAATCTTATATTGTTTGTCTTCACACCAGAGTTGCTCATTTATCATCATCATCGCCCTCATCATTAACCCCCTCACTGCAAAGGCTTCTAACATGAATAAAATCATCAGATGGTTGCATTAGTAAGGTAAAGAGATGTAATACTGTGGAAGCAATGGAAAAGGTTCCAAAATATCCTTCCAAATCTAAATCAAATTTTCCAACACCAACAAGAATAATATAAGAGATATTAAAAGATGTCTTTCTGGTGAGGGGGGGTAGTGTTAGTTTTTTGCCATAACTTCACATTAACAGAAACATTTCATAGACAGTGAGTATGTATAATATTTTTATTCATTCTTTTTCTTGTCCCTCACTGTTGTATATTTTGTATCCATTATAGTGAATGAGCATCACTTCAGTTGATTGTACAAGTTGTTATATTTTATTTTGCCTTCTGCCCCCTATAAGTCAGAATGAATTAAGTTGCAGCCTTATTCCCAGCTGTTTATTAAGGTCACTCCTGTTCACATCACCACATCCACTAATTGGCCACAGTGAAACTGTCTTTGTGCCATTGTCTTTTAACTCTTAAGAGTAGTGTGGGAGAAGTGTTATACTGTAGTTGTCCTTCCTGTACATAGACCAAGCAAGTGTGACTGGGGGTACTCTTCTCAGACATGGCCATCATGGGAGCTAAGCCATTAAGTAACATAATTTTGCCAAACTGCTATAACATCACCTACCTTAACCTAACTTAATCAGAAGAAAAATTCACAGCATGTGGAGTTAGCCAGGCTGAAAGAACTAACTACATATAATATCAAACCCATCAAGACAATGAAGTCTTTTATTATATTCTTGTTTTCTCCAGATTATTTTATTCAGTTCAGGAGAAACTTTTAAAACTGGAGGGGTTAGATATAGCCTTCATAAACCCCTCCAATATGAGAGGTCTTACTAAAAAAAGCAAAATAGTTTGGATGCAGCAAGAGTAAACTAAATATAAGGCTTCATTGTAGTGAATAGGTAATCTAACAGAATCTGCTCCAGTCCAATGCCTGAGAGGATGTCGCCTGGATGCATAAACAAACCTTTTCAGTATGATGATGGCTTTGTTATATTTTTGCTATTGCTAGATGATGCTGTTCGGCATAGGGGAGACTTGCTGTACAGTGTAAGCGACCTTTTCTAATCTGAATGGCTTCACCTAAGGATAGTGGAAATAAAACAAAATTGGTGTCATCATACTAAACGGCTTGGCTATTTCAGCATCTTTTAAGTGCGTTGGTGCGGAGAGAGTGAGGGGACGTGAGGGAGGGAGAGTTATTGTAGTCCCTTATGTCATCCTTCCCCCCTTGACCATCATGCTGTGTGTGGCAGGGTTGGTCTGGAGCGTGCGAGTTTTTGATCACTTGTTTCTTAAACCTTTGAATCGAGTGACATGTTGTCTTGGCTCATTCTTACTACAGTATTTCCAGATGATTTTAGTCAGCTTAAGAAAAGACCTCTTCTACTGAATTTTGTAAAGGCGATATTTCACACCTTCAGTTGAGTGAGTCTATCCCAGTTGATTAAAACCGTCTAAAGGTAGCAAGAATAAAATACATGATGTACTCATAATGAAGTAGTTAAAACATTCTGGACCCTGGTCGTCTAACCTCAGGACCCTACAGAAGGAGTATTGTTTCTGTGCAGCTTTGTTTGTGTATTAACGTCTGATGGTGAATTGGCACTGTACTGAAGCTTTATTGTTTTTGGTTATTGCTCAGTTTCATCTGAGATTGATTGGTTAGGCTAAGTTGGGTTAGGAGTGGTTAGGGGAGGTCAGCTTAGGGCAGGTTTAGGGTGTGTGGGATGGTGTACTATAAGTTATGGGTGTACAGTTTTTACATATCATGCTAACTAATGATGCTCTAATCCTGTAATCTAAAATCTAACTCAAGCCAACCTAGTCTTAGTTCATGATTGGTACTGTATAGGTTATTGTTTATCTTTGGACCTGCCCTCATGTACTAACTAATCCCTTCATTGAGATTGTGTATTTATTGATTTACTGTTGCTACTTCCAAATTATTCTGTTCTACTTGGGAAAGGCATTTCTTCTTAAATGGGTTATTGAAGGCTGTATATAACTCTTCCAGATCAAACAGCTTCTCTCAGGCTGAATCGAATCATCTGGAGATAGCAGTATGTAATAGTAGTGAAGGGATTAACCTGCCTGACTTTCTAACATTAGTAATTGGCAGCCTAATTTAACGTCTAACCTAATTTAATGCAAGTAGCTTCAGTATAACCACGGCATCGGAGCAAGAAGCCATAAACTTCCATCATGAGGACAGTGGTCATTGCCTCGCTACCCCAGAACCAAAACCTTGTCTCTGTACTGTATATTTGTTTCTCATGTATGTTGCCCATTATTTACAAAATATATGATTCCTGGAATAATAGGGGAGCTTTATTGTACCTAATGAGAGTTTTTTATTTGGGGGGCTGTTTATTTTTAATTCAATGATTTGACATCATGTATGCAATATTTAATTCTATATGTATGAGATTTATACTGTATTGTAAAATTATGTGGGCATACCAAAATAAAAAATATATATATTGTATAAAATATGCATGGAATGGTGAATCAGTGTGTGTCTGCTCTCAGCTGTGCAAGAGGAGTTTTTACAAGGTGAATTAAATTGCCTGTGCACAGTTTGAGTCTGAGGTTTTTCTGTCTTTCAAACACGACCAGGGTCATAGGCCAACTTCGTATCCAAAAATGTTCCGGACTGCAGCAGCGTAGCCATGGGCCCTTATGCTTGTGTGGAGGCAAAATAGGACTTGACATTTTTTTACACTGTACGAAAGGAGTTAAAGTTCGTATAACTAGATTACTTTCTTAACTTGCTGATTAATTCATACCCAGTGATCATTGTTCATGACTTGCTAGGCTGTTTACATAATAAACTTGGCCTAAGAATAGAACAAGGCAGCTTCAGAGATAATTGAAGTTGTGCATGTCAGGTATTTATTGTTAAGCCTTTAGCAAAGGATTGGTTTGGAAACTGGTGGTTTGTGTTACAATGAAAACATGATTATGGAAAAATCATGTCATTTGGGCAAGTAATAGATACTGTACTTTGGAATGCAATGTTTTTTTATTACCAGATATTTGTCATTATATGTGTAGGTTTTGAAGGTGGACAGATTGTGCTTATGGAAGAGGCCTTAAGTTTTGGTGATAATAGACACAGGCAGGTCCTACTTGGAAATGAACTCAGATATTTACCAGCTATTTTATGATATATGTGTACAGTACTAGAGGTGGTTTTTAGAAGTGGACATTCATTGTACAAAAAAAGGGATAAGGTCATATATACAGTAATCATGATGATGGAAGGGGGGGGGGGAAGTCTTTTGTAGATAGCAAGAAAAATACAGAAGAAGCCATGTTAGTACTAAGAATGTGTTAAAGCTTTGTAGAGGGATGTGGTAATATATAATTATGGAGGAAATTGGAAATAATTGCACAGTAGGTAAAGCTTCATAATGGTGTTCGAGAAAGAGTTTGCAGTGTATAACTAGGTGGTGGAGTAATGATGATGGGATATTCAGGGATTAAGACAATGTTGGGAGCAGATACTATTGTAATTGAATTAAATAGATGTGACCAAGGAGAATGGCACGGGCAAGATAAAGGTTAGGATGGGGTCATGGGAGATATGTTTACCTATATTAAGGTAATGATGGGTTAGCATGGACAGGTTAGCAGGGCCAGTATCATTATGAGCCTCGCCCTCACAATTTTAAGTGATGGCACATATCTAGGTATCATGTATTTATAGGTCGGCATTTCTTATTTGGTGTATGTAGGTCGTGTAGTCTGATTATCGGGGGGGGGGGTTGTCTTCCCGCTAGGTATTGAGAGTCCGTTTTCCTAAACATTTAAAGTACAGTATATTTTACAAAGAAAACCCGACTGCATTGTGTAGGCTTCATATAAGTTGTGGTATTTTGTTACTCTTAAAAAATTAGGTTACAAAATTTTCTTATACGTATTTGACATATTAAAAGAACTAATTTGACTCATTTCGCTCGTTAGCAAGTGTGCATTGAGGACGTGCTGTACGATGCTGTCCCGGGTGAGTACTAATTTCCACTAATATTGTCACTGGTAATACATTTGTGTCGCCCATTTTAGTGACAGGGAATAGTGAACACCCAGAGATTCACTTTGAGTAAACAAATGTAAGGTAGAATTAATAAATTTATCGATGGTGCATGATGAGTTGTGAGAGCGGAAGTTTACAGGATTTCTCCAAAATTGGAGATCCTAAAAACGATGGTGGTTTGCTAGGTTCTCTGAAAGCTAATGGGTCCGCATACCTGCTTTTGTTGTTTTGGAAATCAGAAAACATTTTCAGTTACTAGGCAGCAATCAGGTATGAGAGGGTGGAGAGATTGGCTAAGTAAAATATGATGAGGGATCGTTCAGTATATCTGGTTTCGCCTTTGCCACTGCGCATGCGCGACCAACATTATGAAGCCTAGGGGTACGATTTCCCCCCACCCCCTCCAGGTTATATGCTTGGTGTGAGGTGATTATAATAGGTTGGGAATCGGGGAGCGAATTAGCCTCCCGTTAGGTTCGTAAACTCTCGCACATTGGCGAAGAGAAGTTAGATAGTCGGACAACTTGCAACCAACCTGCAAGATTTGACTGTATGGTGAACGCAATTTTAAGCCGGTGTGGGCTAAGGTCAGGTATTTGTAATATTGTTAATGCAGTATGATTTCGGTAATGATATTAATGAAACATAAATGACGATTTAACGGTATCCGATTTGCATTTTGATGAGATTCGCCAATTTAGCTTTTTTGAAATTTGACCCGCCATCTAGCGGTAATTTTTAACGTTTAGCGTCAAGAAATATAGCTATGTTCTAGAGATTTTCACAGAGTTTTAGAGATATTCCGGTGATTATAGGCCCCTTTCTAGTGATTTTCGGTATTTTTTTTTCTTTTAGCGGTTTTTGAGAGCACGTTTAGCGATATTTTTGACTTCGGTTTTGGCAGCTCTACCCAATGTCCGTATTCTCGTCTGCCTCGGAGGGTTGCAAGCGCCTCTTCCTCGGTTACTTCTTTTGGTTATTACTCCTTACTTCCTTGCCCATATTTTACATACAGGCATCATGCATCGATGACATGCCTTAATGCTCTTGTTAAGGGAAGCGTGCTAGGGAACCTTAAGTGATGAAAACACGAAAGCTGCATAAATATACGTAGAACCAGGGGACTTTCATAATAGGGGTCCTTTGAATTGGCCGGAAATTTGTCTTAAATTGGTGGTGGTGTATAAAGCCTATTTTATATCTACGTACCCGGCAGCTTGAATAAAATGATACGTAACAACATCTCAGTTACCGATTTTATTCCTAAGATACCGGTACTTTTCAGATTGCAGGGATTAACTCCAGCTTTTACTAATCCCTAATCATAGAGCATTTCTAAGCGGATTAAATCACTTGGTAGCAAAGTAAATAACCGACGTAAGCACAGTGAAAAGGTCAATACAAACTGAATAAATATAGGCGAAATGGTGATGTCGTCCGTTTTAATCAAGTCCCTTTACAGCACTGTGTAGGTCTCTCATCGTAAACTCCATATACAATTTTGTCATTATTTGTATTTTACTTCTTTTTTTTTAAGATGTAATATGGAAAATTTAGTAATCTTGCTTATCACATTCATTGTTTGATGCGTGACGTGAGCTATATACCCTGGCGCTGTACCAGGTGTCATTATTTTCGCTCATATTACCGATGATATCACATTAGCGTTGCCTGTTTAGTTGACAGGAGATAATAACGTCCAAGCATTCACCTGTAACCAGTAAAATCACGGTATATTCGAGCAGAGTTCTATTGCCTTAACCCGGCCTAGAGTTTGTTGCATATTTCACGTAGCTCAGTGGTAGAAAACAGTACTGCTGCTGCTTTATATTCTCCATAGCACTTCTTTGTCTACGTATTAAATAACCTTAAGGGATATAACTTATTATTTAAAGCTAAAGTTAGGCGATAGTAAGCTTTAAGTACGGTACTTTCAGAATCGGAGTCGTCCACCACTGAATTGGCGGGAAACGCGCGACATAGGTGATATGATTCATATCAAATAAATACATATACTGTACACCATTTTCTAGGTCTAGTTTAAGTTGCTATATTTTGACACCACTTATAATTTATTTTCAAGAGAGAGATGCGTTAAGGTAGAATAGTATAGCACATCTAGTTCATTATTTGCATAGCTAGTGCCTGGGGAGGATGTACTGTCCATCGCTCCTATCGGTAAGTCTCAATTTTTGCAAATATTGCCTCTCATATTCTTTAATTGTTGCCCATTTTGTTTGTAGGAGATGATCATTGTTTGAAAATCCCTCTGGAGTCTCCAAAGGCAAGGTATAATATGGAGAGTAACAGGTGTGATGTTTGTTGCAGAGGTAACACTCTCATCTGTCACAAATTCACTTTCAAGCTGATACCTGTTCGTCCGAGTTTTCTGATTTGATGTCCAAAGTACTGATTTTGAGACGTCCCGACCCGGAGAGAGTAATTAAAAGATAAATATGGGCTAGAATAGAATAGGGTGGGAAGTTGAGAGCCATTCAAAATTAGCGGGAAACGCGTGACTGTGGTTGACTATATACTCAACATATATCAAATCCGTGTCCTTCAGGTGCTTGACTGACGTGATGAGAGGTGCAGGTGTTAATACATACTTACAAATAAATAATGCGAAAGTGAAATAGGTGGGAAAGTTGAGAGTAGTTCAGTATGCCAAGGTAGGATATTGATACAGTCCTCCACTGACTAGGGAAATGGTGACGTTTAGTTTGACGGTGTAATTCTCCACATATACAGTCTGCCTCGCAAATAACATGATAAAGGATGTAGTATCCACTAATACAAGTTAAATATGAGGGACAATAAACGCCGCATACAATACTTTCCGAGTCATTTGTCGTCCACTGAATTTGGTGGGGAATGCGTGACACTGGTTGACTGAGATACGCCCCCTCCTTTACTAACTGCGTATCCTAACAGCTTCTATCAGTTCTGTGTATCTTAGTAGGTTGAGTTACGTGATCTAGGATACGTTAAGTAAATTATGGCATAAGCGAAAGTAAAATGCTGAATGTAGTATGCCTACATTCAAAATTGGAGTCGTCCATGGGAATTTTGGCCAAGCTTTTGTCAGTAAGGATGTTAGTGATGTTTTCGTCAATTTCGCAAGTTATAATAAGTATTTTAACAGCTGTTATCAACTCTGTGCATCTCAGTAGGTTGAATTACGTGATATAGAATATAAGAGTTAAGTAAAGTAGGGTGTAGGTAAAGTAAAACGATAAGTACAGTACACTTATATTCAAAATCGGAGTCGTCCATAAAAAAACATGGCTAGGCAGCTGTCATCGGTTAGTGATGCTTTCGCTGATTTTGCGCGTTGTAATAAGTATCCCAGCAGCCTTTGTCAACTCTGTTTCTCAGTAGGGTGAATTACGTGATATGGAATATAGAAGGTGAGTAAATTATAGTATGGTTTAAGCGATGGTAGAACACCAAGTACAGTAAGCCCAAAGTATTCTGTATATTTTGAGTAAGCCTGCATTCAAAATCGGAGTCGTCCGTGGGAACTTTTGCTAGGCAGCCGTCAGGATAAATGAAGTTAGTGATGTTTTCGCTAATTTTGCAGGTTATACTAAGTACCCTAAGCTTTTATCAACTCTGTGTAACTCATTAGGTTAAATTACATGATAAGGGATACAGGATTTAAGCAAGATTAAACGAACGGAAAACGCCGAGTACAGCGCACCTACATCCAAAATCGGAGTAGTCCATTGCAACCTTGGCTAGACGACCGTCACTGGAAGTTAGATTAGTGATGTTTTCGCTAATTTTTTGGGTTATAATAAGTATCTTAACAGCTTTTATCAACTCGATGTACGTCAGTAGGCTGAATTACGTGATACGGGATAGAGGAGTTAACTGAAGAATGGAAATAGTTATAAGCGATAGTAAAACGCCAAATATGATACGCCTACACTCAAAATCGGAGTCGTCCATAGAAACCTTGGAAAGGCTGCATGCAATCACTGAAAGTCAGGTTAGTGGTTTTCGCTAATTTTACAGGTTATAAGTCTTCACAGCAGATTAAGAGTGTGATTATGTCGTTTTGAGACAGCGGTGACAAGTGTATGATATGATTAAATGATGGAATAGTCATACAAGGCAGTTTCAGTGAGGTTAATTATGTTCCATTACTAGGCCTATAACGTAAGGTGTGGATATGCACCGTAACATTGCCCTGTTTTATGGGTTTGGGATTTTTTTTTTAGTCTTATTAGAAGTTGGGAATATCTTCAACATACCTGAAATGCATGTTGCAGAGAGAAAGGGAGAGTGAGAGAGAGAGATTGGCGTGATTGGAGGTGGGGAGAGAAATGCAAGATTCTGTGTATGGGAGGATAATGTTTTGTGGGACGAGGGTTGTTACTGAATAGCGACAAAGGCACTTGAAGCTCCTTTTGTGGATGGCACCAGTGTTTGCACTGCCATTTTGATGCTAAGGAGTATCTATAAGTGACCCA
>JAGKTI010012316.1:0-13093 GCA_018397915.1 Birgus latro | reverse complement strand
TCTATCTATCTATCTATCTATTGCCAGACGCCTCAATCCCGAACGGGGTGGCCACAAACAAATCGCCTCCATGTCACTCTGTCCCCTGCCATTTCACTACCACGCTCCCAACTCACACCCCCCTCTCTCATATACCTCTCCACTCCATCCCTCCATCTCATCCTCGGCCTCCCTCTCCCTCTCGCCCCCTCCACCTCACTCACATACACTCTCCTCGTCAATCTTTCACTCTCCATCCTCTCCACATGCCCAAACCATCTTAACGTGTTTCTCCTAACGCTTCCCATCACGTCCTCAACCACACCACAATGCTCCTTCACTTCCTCATTTGTTAGTCTGTCTCTCAATGTGACTCCACATGCTCCTCTCAAATAACTCATTTCCACTGCTCTCACTCTTGACTTCTGTCCTTCCAACAGGGTCCAAGCTTCACTTCCATATGTCAGAGTTGGTATCACAATACTGTCATGTAACAACTTTTTCACTTCCATGCTCACCTCCCTGTTTCTTATCACTGCTTTCAACGAACCAGCAACCTTCCTTCCCTGCTGTACCCAAAATGTTAATCATAATTTCCTGCTTCCTATTTAATTTTTCTATGCATGGTTCTTAAGTAAAACAAGCTAGAAAAAAGGTTGAAGCAGTTAATTTCATGTCCGGTCCTAACCTACCCTAACCTATGATTACCATAAAGATTTTTATGCCTAACCTGTTTTCATCATGCTGTACATGTGTTAAAAAATTACCAAAAATGTCAATCATAATTTCCTGCTTCCTATTTAATTTTTCCATGCATGCTTCTTAAGCAAAACAGCTAGAAAAAAGGTTGAAGCAGTGAATTTTATGTCCAGTCCTAACCTAACCTAACCTAACATTGTATTAATCATAATTTCCTGCTTTTAATTTAATTCTTTCATGCATGGTTATTAAGTGCACCAGCTATGAGAAAGGTTGAAGCAGTGAATTTCATGTCCGGTCATAACTTAACCTAACCTAACCTAACCTAACCTAACCTAACCTAACCAAACCTAACCTAACTTAACCTAACCTAACCTAACCATTTTTCTGGTAGCAATTAACATCATTCACTGTATTTGCTGCTTTGTATCCAATAATTTAGTGCATAAAATGTGAGAAAAGATGATTTCCATGTCTGATACTTACTTATACTATGCTGGCAAGTTCTGAGCTCCTATGACTCACTCACCTCTAAATCATCATTTTTTGGTTAAAATTCAATAAATTCATGCTATGTGTGCATTATTTATGTGAAAAGGGACCTAAATAAGTGCTATACATGTCCACTAGGGAGGTAGGAAGGTAGTTTTCTGATTTAGGTTAGGTTAGGTTAGGGTCATGAAAAACCAGTGCTGGAGCTTCAGGACCAATATCCGGACAAAACCAATATTCGGACATGCCTTTGGCTCTATTACAATGGATATTGGAGGGATTACTGTATATGACATTATATACGCATGTCGTGCAGCGAATGTTCGAGGAGAAATCTATTGTGTGCATCGCATGTGTTAGGCAAATGTGGTGCAAGGAACAGAGAATATGCCACACACACATACACACACACATACACACACACACATGCATATACACACACACACACACACACACACACACAAACACACGGGTCGTAGAGAGAGAGAGAGACGGAGCTGCTCCTGGATCGAGGGGAAATAATCGCTGAACTAGCTGCGAAAAAGAGATAGCCTATTATGATTATGTGGTTGAATGCGTGAGTGGTGGTCCCGATGGATAATAATTAAAAAAAAAACACGCAGGTTTCGGCCCTAAAAATACAAGACCAAGTGAAAAAGAAAGTTTCCATATGGTTGTATCATGGCGGAGAGAGACGGAAGATTGTTTACAACTGGTGAGGGGGAATTTGTGGGCTTCTCCGAAGAAAATATAGGTAAAGGAAATGATAAGCTGCAACAAACAAGAGTAGCAGGTGTAAAGAAAACGGCAGAGAGGAATGTCCAGGAGTTAAAAAAGGTATGGGAAGTAATTAGGCAGTTGCAGGAACGGACCACAGAGCAAGAGAGAGAGATCAAAGTCCTACAGAATAGACTGGAAAAAGTTAGCACACGTAGTGAGGAACAAGAAAAAGATGTCACAGAATTAAAGGTGAGTAACGAATCCACATCAAATGAAATAAAACAGCTCAAGAGGGAGAATAAGAGGTTGGAAGAAGAAAGGGACAGAATAAAAAGTAAACTAGAGGAGTACGAATCGAAATCGAGGAGGCAAGATGAGCACATTCAGGAAATCAAGGAGCAACATAAGGGGTGGAAGAAAATACAGGAGGAAGGAAATGTAAATTTGAAGATCATAGAACAACAAAGTAAGGAAAAAGTGGAGAAGGAAGTGGTTAGAGTACTAAGAAGTAGAGAATCTTTGGCCAAAGATGTAACAGGCAAGAAAAAATGTGTGATAATTTCAGGAATAAAAGAAAAACGAATGACAGTAAAATCTGAAAGAGAGAGAGAGGAATTGAGCAAGGCTAAAGAAATAATATCACTGGTTATGGAGGGAAACAATGAAGCTCAAGAAGAGACTGAAAAAGTGTTTAGGTTAGTGCGAGGATGGTGGGGCAAGGCCTTTGAAAGTAAAGTTTAAGTCCCAATTAATAGTGAATGAAATCATAAGTAGAACTTGGAAATTGTCAGATAAAGAGGGGTTTAAAAATGTTTGGATTAGGAGAGATGCAAATGAAGAGGAAAGAGCTAAATTAAAGGAGTTAGTAAAGGAAGCAAAGATAAAAAACGAACAGCGAACGGAGGAAGAGAAGACAGAGTTCTATTAGAGAGTTATGGATCAGAAATTGAGAAAGTGGTACCGACGGAGGGAAGGAGAGACGAGAGTATAAAAAAAGATGAAAAACGCTTGAAAGTGGTGTACATAAACACTGATAGTCTAATATCGGCAAGGTTAGAAATCAATGATTTTTTGAGGGTACACGAACCTGATGTTATGTGCTTTGTAGAGACTAAACTGAAAGAAGATACTGATATTCATATGGGAGATGGGAAATAAAAATTATGGAGAAGAGACAGAAAAGAAAAAACAGGAGGAGAAGTGATGATACCAGTGAAGGACAATATAAATGTAGACACAGTGGAAATGGCAGAGGGCAGGGCTGAAGCGATAAATATGAAATTAGAAACTGGGGAGAATGGTAAGAACGATATGGCAGTGGAATATGTTCCTCCTAAGACGAGAGCATGGAATAACGATGAATAGAAGGAGATGTTGTCAGACATGGTTAGTTATCTACAGAAAGTGATTGAGAAAAGCAACAATATAATCCTAAAGGGTGACTTAAATTATAAAGAGGTGAACTGGGAGGAATGGGACTCGGGAGGCAGCGAAGATTCATGGGGTACTAAATTGTTAAATATAGCAATGAATAATGTAATGACGCAGTGGGTCAAAGAAGAGACACGATTCAGAGGCGATGACACACCTGCAAGACTAGATTTGCTACTATCCAAAGAACCTGATGTAATTGAATCTTTGAAATATCTGTGTCCTATAGGAAAAAGTGATCATGTGGTCATTGAGTTCCAGATGATAATAGGGAATGTGGTGCCAAGAGATGAGCTCCACAGGCAAGGAAGATACAACTTTGGGAAAGCAAACTTTGCAGAACTGAGAAAATTTTTTGAAAATGCGGATTGGAGAAAATTCAGAGAGACAAAAGAGATACAGAGGAAGTGGGATATCTTTTTAGACCTCTATAATTTGGGAGAGGAAAAATATGTGCCAAGAGTAAGGGGGAAAGTAAACAGGAAAAAGGAGTGGTTTAATAGAAGGTGTATGACAGCAAAAAAAGAGAGGGACATGGCGTGGAACAAATGGAGAAAGAGAGGTAATAACAGAACAAAGGAAGAATATAAAAGAACTAAAAATGAATACACAAGAATACATAGAGAAGAAGAAAGGAACTTTGAAAAAGGTATAACTGACAAATGTAAGGATGAACCCAAATTGTTTTATAGATTTCTTAATGGCAAATTGAAGCAAAAGGAAGGAATCACCATACTGAAAGTAGAAGGAGAGGTCTACAAGGAAGCGATAATGCAAGCTGAATAATGAACAAATGTTTCCAATCAGTTTTCACTAAGGAAAGAGATTTTGAGGAGGGGGAGGGAGTGACTAGAAATGCAGTGATAAAAGCCATAAAAGTGGAAGTGCGGGAAGTGTACAAAATGGTGGAAACTCAAGATGTTAGGAAAGCCCCAGGACCAGATGGAATCTCTAATTGGGTACTGAAGGAATGCAGAGAACAACTGGCGGATAAGATTCACAGTTTAACTAAGTGTTCCCTGGAAGAGGGAAAAGTGCCTCGGGAATGGAAGAGGGCAAATGTGGTACCAATCTATAAGGGAGGAAACAAGGAAGAACCCCTGAATTATAGACCAGTGTCCCTAACCAGCATGGTCGCGAAATTGTGTGAGAGAATCCTGAAAGATAGATGAATAAAATATCTGGAGGGGTTGAATATTCTGACTGAAAGTCAGTTTGGATTCAGAAGTGGGAGGTCATGTGTTTCAAACTTATTGAGCTTTTACTCAAGGGCAATTGACGTGCTACAGGAGAGAGACGGTTGGGTGGATTGTGTGTATTTAGATCTGGAGAAGGCCTTCGACAAGGTACCCAACAAGAGACTAATATGGAAATTAGAGCATATCGGAGGACTGAAGGGAAGCCTCCTGGAATGGATGAGAGACTTTTTGAGTGACAGACAACTGAGGACAGTAATAACGGACAGGACATCTGGATGGAGGGAAGTAACGAGTGGTGTCGCACAGGGCTCAGTGTTGTCACCAGTAATGTTCCTGACCTACGTAAATGATATGGTAGATGGAGTGAACAGTTACGCAAGTCTGTTTGCTGATGATCCAAAAATCTTGAGAAAAGTAGAGGTTGAAGAGGACTGCAAAATGCTACAGGAGGATCTGGATAGGATACATGATTGGAGCCGGATGTGGGAAATGAAATTTAATGCAAAAAAATGTAAAATATTGGAAATGGGTAAAAGTACCAAGAGACCATCACAGAATTATTTGATGGGTAGTGAACCAATTAGGAAAGTGAGAGAAGAGAAAGATTTGGGAGTGCTGGTCCAGGATAGTTTGTCACCTGAAAAGCACATAAATAAGATAGTTGGAGAGACATATATACTCTTGACCAATATAAGAGTGGCATTTCATTACATGGAGGAGGAGATGATGAAAAAATTGATAGTGGCCATGATCCGCCCCAGGTTAGAATATGCAGCAGTAGTGTGGTCCCCACACAAAAAGAAAGATATAACTAAGATTGAGAGAATACAAAGAACAGCAACCAAGATGGTCCCCAGTCTGGCAGATTTGTCGTACAGAGAGATTTGCCTTCCTTAAAGGAAAGAAGAGAGAGGGGCGACATGATTGCAGTGTTCAGGACCATGATAGGAGTAGATAAAATTGACAGAGAAAATCTGTTTGTGTGGGATGAGAGGGTAACAAGGGGACACGGAATGAAACTAAAGAAGCCAAGCTGCTTGAAGGACATCAAGAAATATAGTTTTCCTTATAGATACATAGACCTGTGGAATAGCCTGGACAAAGAGATCGTCCAGTCTAAAAACTTAAATGAGATTAAAGCAAAATTTGACTTACTGAGAAACAGAGACGGGACCCCATGAGCGTAGCTCATTTCCTGTATATCACAATTAGGTAAATACAATTAGGTAAATACACACCCACACTCACTCAAGCACCCACGCACACACACACAACTCACACACTACCTAACTCATCTTCAATTCCTTCAACTTCCTGCCAGCAGCTCAACACCTCTGGAGCAAGTGAGTTATCCATATTTTGTTGATTTGTACATTGACCTGTTTCTACATTTCTATATTTTTTCACAAATAAGTATTGTTTTTTACATATACACATATAAGATGGAAGAAAGTTCAGCTTTAGTATCAGTACATAGCAAAAAGACTAGTGGAAATGTCGAGTTACTGAGAGCACTATCAAAGAGCTTATGATATTTCACGTGTATAATCTGAGTAAATAATAATAATAATAATAAAAGGTAACGAGCGAAAATATGTAAGTATTCCTGAGGCAGGGAAATTAAGCGTTTTTATCTCGCTTGCGGGCGAGGAAGAGTGTTCTATCTTTGTCGTCCATTTACTCCAAAATTATATGAACATATCGATTTCCTGTAAGAACCATGATAAAGATCAGTGGATTCTATGTATGTACAGGACATTACTATGTAATTTCTCTAATGAAAAGTTGTGGTTACTGTTGGAACTAGACAAACCACACTCACCCGGCCGTCTTTACGATGTGAACTGCCAAGGCTCCCAGTTGCATACCACAGGAACCTTCCGATGACATCATCACTCATGACTTAGCAGATGTGTGCGTGCGCACACACACTAACACTCTTGTCCTCTCTTCTTAATTTGACAGAAGATTCCAAGGACGAAGCTGGATGGTCTATTTGCGTCTGATACACACTATGTATCCAATAAATAGACTTTTTTTTAATTACTATCAAGACCCAGTCTGTGGCCACATACAGATATGTGATGTCTCTTAAAGTATTATAAACTTTCTAGTCTCGGCTGACTGCTGCACGCAGCTGCTCGGTCGAGGCACCTTTCTTGGTGAGACAATCAGCCAGTTGTTGTGATGTATCCACCCAGGATACCTCATCAATCTCCCCCCGCTCCAACATGTCCAGCAACACAGCAATATCAATGTGCAGTCTCCTGTCTTCTACGCTCTTAGAGGAGTAAAGGGCGTCCACCAGACTCTTGTTGTCGACGAAACACTTTACTTTGATCTTTCCACATCCAGAAGCCTCACGCAATATGTTGGAGAGATATACAGCAGTTTCAGCACATTCAAGCAGCGCCAACGCCTCAGCAGATAAGGTAGATTTGACGACCCTCCTGATCATCCTTGTCTGCCAAAATATAGGACATCTTGCCTCACTAGCATCTCATAGATCACAAAACTTCCCTGAGATCCATTGCCTACAAGGTTGGCAAATGAGGCATCCGAAAAGCACTCTATATAACAATCCTCGATCGGCCCCATTCTTGGAATGTATAGCTTCATGTTGTCAGTCTTCACCCTTGAGATCACCTTATTGAGTCTACGCAATTCCGCTACGGTAGCTCGGTTGCTATTCACGCTCAACTCACACACATCAAAGGCAATATCTGGCCGAGTGTATGTGGCAATCCAATTGAGTTGCCCAATTAATGCTCGGTACTCAATTTTCTCAGACTCGGACAGCTCCCCTGATTTTACTGCTGCACGATGTTTACTCAGCGTGACTGGTTTCAAGGATGAAGCATACTGGAATTGGTCAAGTGTTATGCTGCCATCGATGTTGGAGATGACACTGAGACCAACGTATTTGAGGGCTTTTGATTCTGAACTGCCGATGAGGAATATTTGACTCAACCGATTTATCACCTGCTGTTCAAACTCATGTGTACCAGCCCAAAGGAAGTTGTCGACGTAGATGCATACAATGCCTTCGACTTTGCCACCATTGCTTCAAGAGAACAGCGCTGAATCCAGTGATGATACTTTAGCTCCGAAACTCAACAACTGATCTTTTACGCACAGATACCAATGCCTAGCAGCATCACAAAGGCTGTAAACAGTTTTCTTTAGTCTCCATAACTTACCATTTGCATATTCAGGTGGAGGACGTAAATGAACAACTCTCTCAATGTCGTTACCTTGCAGGTAGGCAGCTTTCACATCCATAGTGTCGCAATCCCACTGGTAGGTGGAGGCCAAAGAAAGTGCCAAACGCACTGCTTCCTTCGAACAAGTAGGCGAGTCTTTTCGGATGTCCACTGTGTCTTCCTCAGATCTTCTGGCGACTAAGCGGGCCTTAACAATAGGCTTTCCATTTTTCTGTCACAACCCATCGAACAGTTATGGCACCTTGCCCAACATCATCTACTTCCTCATACACAGCATTATTCTGCCAATTTGTAATTTCATTTTCCTTAGCACATAATATGGCCTCAGAGTTGAAAAGAACAAGCATTTCTGCATCATCATCAACCACTTCCCATTCGCTAAGATCCTTCTCCAAATCTATCCAATCAATGCTGCCATCAGAGTCCCTCTTCAAATTATAGCAGTGTTTGTACTTTCCAGTGGCTTTACCTGCCCGACTTATAATCCTTCCAGACACCAACTCTCCAGTTTCTGAATGTATTCCCTTTATACGTTGACCAACAGAAACTTTGGGAAGCTGATTAATCGGAACAGAAACTGTGGGAGGCTCATCGATTGGGACCACACCATTTTCCGACTCGTCATCTGGTGGATAGTCATTCAACACTTGCGTAGGATCGTCATTAGGCTTCTCCTGGACAACATTTTTCTTCTCATCACTGCTGACATCACTTTCAACTGTAGTATCTTGCTCTGGCGCTCGCGCTAGACAACATACATGCACTCGCACGTATACACCGCCGTGTCTCACCAGAATTTGTTTCCCATCTCTGCCTATTACAATTCCGGGACCGTGCCACTCATGACTGTCATTTCTTTTGTAGAAGACTTCATCTCCATTCCGGATGTCGTTTAGGTCACTCGAACGTACATTGTGCCGCAGAGCCCTAGCCAAGCGTTCATCTGATTCGGTCTTTATAAACTCTTGTCTAGCTAAATGAAGAGCGTTCAAGTTGTCTCCCACAATTTTCGATGGTGATGAAGGTTCCAAGGCTGGAGGATCATTTGCGTACACATTAGGCAGACCAGGGTTTTGACCAAAAACAAGTTGGTTAGGAGAAAAGCCAGAGTAGTTGGTGAGAGCATTTCTTGCCGATACTGCCCATGCCAAGGCCACATCCAATTCACACTGGCTATCAGCCATTATCTTCCTAACAATGTCACCAATGACTGCATTTTGACGCTCACAGACTCCGTTGCTCCAAGGACTCTCTGCAGACGTTGTCATGATCTTGATATTGAAGGCCTCTCCCAATGCTCGCATTTCCACATTATTGAATTCACAGCCATTGTCTGTAAGAATTTTTCTAGGTGTGCCAAACACAACAATCCAGCTCCGAAATATTCCTTTGATAATGGTAGGCGCACACTTATCTGCGATTACTATCGCATTACAATACTTGGTCGCCAAATCAACAAGGACTAAGAAATAATGCCTTCCCCAAGCTTTTAAATCCATGGCTACGGCTTCGTTAAACTTAGATGCCATGGGCAAACTGACAACGGGTCGGGGCTTGGCTTTCTTAAATCTGCAACAGACTGTACAAGCATCAGATGCAGCCTTGACAGCCTGTTCCAGTTTTGAACTTTTAATTCCCATATCTGTGATCAGTTTAATTAGTTTTGCCGATGTTGGGTGTCCAAATTGCCTGTGAAGCTTCAAAGCGGTTTTTTCTACATCACCCCCATGAGTTGCCAACATGATTGTTTCACAAAATTCATGATCTAGTCATAAGGAAATTGGAAGTAAGTAATGGCCTGAAGATGAGGACTTTAAATCAATGATAGTTCCACAAATTTTGACCTGGTCAGTTCCAAGGTTAATCAACATTTTTGCTTTTTTCATGGAACGTCTACTCAACAGCAAGGGAATATTGCAGTCCACAATATCAGTCACGATGGTAGCACGCATGTTTCCAATGTAGCAGGGCAGAGTAACACGTTCGAGGGAAGAAACTGTGACACCATCAGCAAAAGTAAACGTTGAGGATGACGCTTCTTCTCTTACAGCATCACATTCGTAATCAGTGAGCTCACTTAGACAGCAATTGATCCATTCAACTCCACATACAGTCGTAGAACACCCTGTGTCTAGAAGAGCACATCCCTTAGATTCTTCTACTAGAGTCTGTGACTTACCTCTACTAGCGGCATCATCCACATAGCCCATAAATAACGACAGATGCACTGTTTCAGAATTCTCTTCTCGACTGCCGTCGTTTTTGTATGCATCCGGACAGTCACGTGCCCAATGAAATCTAGAATCACATACGAAACACCTCGATACCTTTCCGTCAGACCCAAGTGGGTTCTGCCTCCTGCCAGTGGATGAGCATTGGGGAATTCTAGCACATACGGTTGAACATCAGCCACTACCCCGACGTCGATCACGTATTGCACCACCCCGCAACATTCTCCGTCCTCGTCGAGTACCTCTAGCATAAAGCGTTTCGTCACCCTCAACTTCGTTACTCCAAAATACCGGTTCGTCTTTCACCTCCCGGGCGGACACGGATGCCTCGTTCTGCCTGCCAATTTCACCAGCAAAAATACGATTCAGGGCAGATTTCATATTTTCGTATGTCACAGTTATCGCAGACATCACTAGTTGTCGTTCACTGTCTGAAAGTTTGCATGCAGCTAAGAGCATAAAAGCCATCACAGAATTTGGCAGTTCCATGTCCTGCTTGGTAAATTTGAAGTAAACATGCTCAAATTCTGTCACGAACTCCCGAATGTTCATATCACTGGCTCTTCTGAAGTTATATAGCTCATAAAACGCTGCAAACTGTCGACGTCCTTTGTCCACAAGAAATAAACCGTCTAATTTTTTCAGCAGGGTCTGAACACCATCCTTCTGCTTTAAAACATCTGTTTCAATCTGCGAGGACGCCACCCTCACTCCCCCAGACAATGACAGGTGAATAGCTAAAGCTTGTTTTTCTGCTGCTAGGTCCATTAGTTCGCACCAAATGCCAATGTCTTTTTTCCAGCTCTCATATGTGGAATCATTTTCCAGTTTTGGAGGCCACTTGGTCGAACACGACCCCATTCTCGAACCACGCTCTGCTACCAATGTTGGAACTAGACAAACCACACTCACCCGGCCGGCTTTACGACGTGAACTGCCAAGGCTCCCGGTTGCATACCACAGGAACCTTCCGATGACGTCATCACTCGTGACTTAGCAGATGTGTGCGTGCGCACACACACTAACAGTTCTGTAGGCGGTTATTGTTCGCGCATGATGAAAGTGCACTGTGGCCGTGAGTACCCTGTAGTTTTTTGCGATTTACTCGGAAACTATAAGGCGTATCAAAACAAAAAGGTATCAGGAGAAAGCATATGAAATTCTACATAAGATTATGTAATAAAAACATAAGGTGTGCAAGAAAACTTCTGCAGTATACCTCCCTGAACAAAAATCAATTGTTTTACAAAAATGGCTTTTAGTTTTTGGCTATTTTCTCGAAAACTACAAATTGCATCACAACCGGACATACTTCATTAGAAAGCCAATGAAATTCTCTATCAAAACTTATAATACCATTTTTCTGTATGATGGAAAACACTTGAACGACGATGTTGGGAAGTGAGATCAACGTTCCAAAATGTTTATTCACGGCGGCCTAGTGTACTTTTATTTGTATTTTTCTGGTTTTTCTTTTGGCTTATCAGCTAGAACAAACATCGGTGAATAAGATGATTTGAGTTTCAGGGCAACATTTTGAGGTTTGGGTGGCGAAAATGAGGCAAGAATACGTGTAATTTGTGTACTGCGGGCTGCCAGCGGAGCGCGCGGGGGAGCAAAATCGTGAGCCGTAAAACTTAATAAAACTTACTGTGTGCGATAGGGTTAAAGAGTGTAGGGGACAAAACAGATCCTTGGGGGATGCCATTTGTGAAGTTTCTGATATTCAAGGACTGACCGGCAAAAGTTACATGTGCACATCTGCCTGCAGAGTAGTTTGCCAGCCATCTTTTTGTGTTATTGTGCATGTTTGTGTTGAATATTTTGTTTGTTAGGTTGTGGCGGGGGATGGAATCAAATGCTTTACTAATGTCTAGTGTGACAAGGAGTGTTCTATGTGGTGGCCTAACTGAATTCATGCCATCAAGAATTCTCTGTATTAGGTCTGTAAGAAGAATGTCTGTGGAGCGTAGTGGCCTAAAACCATGTTGTGATTGGGCTAGGGGGGTGTGAGGTGTAACTAGTTGTAGTACCAGTCTTACAGTGACTTTGGAGGGGGTGCAGAGGAGTGTGATGGGGCGGTGTGAGGAAGGTAACGTGGGGTCTTTGTTGGGTTTGGGGATAGTGATGATAATGCCATGCTTCCAGATGTTGGGTATGATGTTGTGTGAATGGCTGTACAGTAATCCCTCCACTATCCGACGTAATACAGCCTAAGGCATGACCGGACAGTGGTCTTGTCCAGATAGTGGCCCTGAAGCTCCAGCACTGGTCATTCATGATCCTAACTTAACCTAACCTAAATCAGAAAACCACCTATCTAACTCCCTACCGGACATGCATAGCACTTATTTAAGTCCCCTTTCACATAAATAATGCACACAAAGCATGAATTAACTGAATTTTAACCAAAAAAATGATGATTTAGAGGTGAGTAAGGCATAGGTGCTCACAACTTGCCAGCAACTGTAAGTATCAGACATGGAAATCACTATGAAAATCACCCTTTGTCACACCATATGCATTAAATAATGGACACAAAGCATGAATTCATTGAATTTTAACCCAAAAATGATGATTTTGAGGTAAGTAAGGCATAGATGTTCATGAGTTGGCAGCTTAGTGTAAATAAGTATCGGACGTGGATATCACTTTGAAAATCATCATTTCTTACATCTTATGCACTAAAATATGGGATACAAAGCATCAAATAAAGAAATTGTTACCAGAAAAAGAGTTAAGTATGGCAAAGGTGTTCACTGTTCACCAACAGCACCGGTCATTCTTGACACTAACCTAACCTAACCTAAATCAGAAAACCACCTACCTACCTCCCTACCAGACATGCATAGCACTTATTTAAGACCCCATTCACATAAATAATTGGCACAAAGCATAAATTAATAGAATTTTAACCCAAAAATGATGAATTTGAGGTGAGTAAGGCAGGGGTGTTCACGAGTTGGCAGGTTAGTGTAAGTAAGTATTGGACGTGGCAATCACTATGAAAATCATCATTTCTCATATCTTATGCACTAAAATATGGGATACAAAGCATCAAATAAAGAAATTGTTACCAGAAAAAGAGTTAGGTATGGCAAAGGTGTTCACTGTTCAC